>CM064537.1:7329211-7381711 GCA_032716605.1 Paralithodes platypus | reverse complement strand
CGGTGATGCAGTCTATAACGTTTCGGGGAAGCCCATTCCACAAGTTGACAACTCGATTGAAGAAGAAATTCTTAGATTCGTGTGAGTTAAAAGATTTACCAATAATTTTGCAACCGTTTCCCCGCGTGTAATTAGCTTGGTCGATAGTGAAGTACTTACTACAGTTCATATTGTCGATGCCTTTGATGATTTTGAACACTTGAATTAAGTCACCTCTTAATCTGCGCTGGGTTAAAGGAAATAGATTTAATTCTCTAAGACGCTCTTCGTATGGTTTGTTCTTTAGGCTAGGTATCATTTTGGTAACTCTACGTTGAACTCGTTCTAGCTTGTTTATATCTTTTTGGTAATAAGGGCACCAGGATTGAACGCAGTATTCCAGAAGAGGGCGGACTAAAAGAGGCTAATATAACGGCTATATATAACGCCTAGATAGATGTATAAATAGGTATGTGTGAGTGTGTGTGGCGTAGGGAGTTGAGTGTGGAATAGGTTTGTATATACAACAAGTAGGATTATAATTTAATAAAGTCCAACGTTTTTAATGATAATATAAATAATAATCCAAAGAATTTCGATTCAACAGTCTAATTGGCTGAATTATATGGCGATAAATACGAAAACACTTGTGGTGGTGTCCGGTAGCCTACCCAGTGTGGCTGGGCTGCGAGACACCACTGGTAGTGTCACGCAGCCCAGCCAGTGAGGCTGGGCTACGGGACACCACCAGTGGTGTCCAGTAGCCCTGCCTCACTGGCTGGACTACGGGTGGTGTCCCGTAGCCACTTCGTATTAATTAACCAAAATATATAATGTTTAATATCAGTGGATTGTAAATAAGCTGACTGATTTGAGAGGAGTATAAACTATTACAAAATATCTACTATATTGAGATGAAAGATTTAAAACTAGGGTTAGTGAAAAAGTATCAAGAGTAATATGTGGTGGACAGACTAACCTTAACCATTGCTGGAGGTAATATTTCCTTTATCTTCCTTTATCAATAATAACTTGTCATTTATATATCTCCCTTAAAGCTCCTTTCACATATTCACGAGTTGGGTGCCGAGTAGCGGCAAATGGCTATGCGCCATGTATGCGTCATGTAATTGGCATTTATTCAGCAGGTCATTCACCAATATGCCTGGCGATGCGTAGGTGTATGCCAATACTCATGAACATGCGTGGGCGTTTGGCAATGCTCAAAATGTTTTTTGCTTGTGTTAAACAAAATTATGTTAATGCGTAACGATAAAGACCATACATAGCTCTATGTTCTGCGTTGCTTTTAGTAGCTCTGTCTACCTGGGTCGGCATTAACTCCTGTACTAGTGATTGTTTTGCAACTCCTTGATACTCGTGGAGACTCTGGGGGTGTTATAAATATGTTATAATTGATAAGTTTGGTCTATTTAATCTGTGAATGGTCTATTTAATCTGTGGAAATATAAATATCTTACCATCACATAAATAGACAACATGACAAGAAATCACTAACATATCTTCCCTTAAATAATATTCACTTCAAAATATACAAACACTGCCATTTAGGGAAATGAAAAGATGACAAACTAATAGTTGATAAAGAAGTTAACACAGGAACATATAAATAACCTTGGACACTTATCAAGGTCATTCATTCAGTCTGCCTCCCCCTCCTCCACGGTCATGTGTCGGCATACATTACCCTTGGCCTAACCCTAGTTCGAAATATCATATCATACTATGGTAATTATATTAAACACAAAATATTCCAATAAAATCAATCATATTATTTACTATCTAAAGATACCAAACATCATAATATTATATATATATTTTGTTTTCTATGTGATTGAGGGAGGCAAAAGACCGAACTACCTGTAGCGAGTGCCTCCTCCAGAGTTGAAAGAGTGACAGGGCCAAAATCAAGGGACGTTTGAGCCAGAATGCCTGGACACACAGAATTTAAAGCAATTTAAGTCATAGGAAGAGGGAAAGACCGATTCTGGCAGATAGCTCCAGAGCTCAGCTGTTGAATAGAAGAAAGTCTGAGAGTAACGTTTCACTCTTGGGTTGGATAGTTCCACAGAGTAGGGGTGGGATTGTGTTGCAAAACGGGTAACAAGTGCCCTACGCAGAGGAAGTGGTATACACTGGGAGAGCTCTGAGGAACACTGATTATTATAGTAGCGATAGAATAACGAGAGAGATGCAACATTGCGGCGGAGAGAGAGAGATTGCAGAGAGTTGGTGAGAGGACGGGAGTTAATGATACGAAAGGCCTTCCTTTCTACTTTGTCTAGGAGTGCAATGTGAGAGGACCCTCCCCACACATATGAACAATACTCAACACAAGGACACACCGTGCTCCTGTACAGAGCAAGAAGCTGTGCAGGGGTAAAAGAACCTTGAGACAGTTGAGCACACCCAGCTTCTGGGAGGCTGCCTTAGCAAGACTGGTAATATGGTCCTTCCTAGTGAGAGCAGAAGAAAAAGAGGCACCAAGAATATTGAGAGAAGATGAAGGAATGATTTTTGTATTGTTGAAGTATAAGGGAAAGTCCTCTGGGAGTTCCAGAAAGGTAGTAACATGGAGAAACTGGGGTTTGGAAGCATTAAAGGCAACATGGTTTTCTCTGTCCCAATTGGAAATAGTAGTTAGATCAGCGGATAAGTGTTCTATGGCTTCATTACGTTTGTATTTGAGGTATTGCTGGCTTGGACGTTCTGGAAAACTAATTGAGTAGTGTAAGGTAGTGTTATCTGTGAATGAATGGATGGGACTGGAGGTACATTTGAGAAGATCATTTATGAAAATTAGAAAGAGAATGGGAGATAGGACAGAGCCCTGAGGAGCACCGGAGTTGAAAGGATAGGAAGTGAGCGATGGCCATCCACAACCGCAGCTATGAAACAGCCGGAAAGGAAATTATAAACAAAGGCACAGATGGAGGGATAGAAACCGAAGGAGGGTAGTTTAGAAATTGAAGATTTTTGCCAGACTCTATCGAAGGCCTTTGATAAGTCTAGTGCAATAGAAAAGGACTCACCGAAGTCTCGAAAGGAGGATGACAAAGAGTTAGTATGATATGAAAGATCACCAGTAGAGCGACCCTTAAGGAAGCCATACTGGCGATCTGAAAGTAGATTATGAGAAGAGAAATGCTTAAGAAATTTGGAAGCAAGAATAGTTTTAAAAACTTTAGAGATATAAGAGATGAGAGCAATTGGACGATAGTTTTAGGGTTGAGAGTTGTCACCCATCTCTGCGACAGGTTGAATGAGAGCAAACTTCCAGCAAGAAGGGAAGATGTTAGAGGAGACACAGATACGAAAGTGTTTGCCTAGGCAGGGAGTCAGCACGGAAGCACAGTTTTTGAGTCAACAGGAGGAACACCGTCCGGACCGTACGCCTTCTTAGTATTAAGCCCAGAGAGGGTAGAAAGTACATCCTTAGAAGAGATTAGAATATTGGGCATAAGTAGAAGTGAGGGGTGTGGAGAGGGAGGAAGAGCACTGGAATCATCCAAGGTGGAGTTTCTAGCAAATGTTTGAGCGATGATTTCAGCTTTGTAAGAGGAAGAAGTGATGGTTGTGCCATCTGAGTGGAAAAGGGGAAGCAAAGACGAGGAAGAAAAATTGTTGGAGAGGTTTTTGGCTAGATGCCAGAAAGCTTGGAAAGAGCTAGAAATGGATAGTTAAGTGCATTTATTATTAACCTCGAAGCTGCGCAGGTTGGGTAGTGGCCACCCCTCCCTGTGCGGAGGTATTTAGACTGTTTCCTTCACTCAAATCGTCATCGTACCATAAATATCATTAATACTTATGCATATGCGCCTAATTTATGTTGATTATGAAGATATTAACCTGTTACAACAATAAAACAAGTGGAAAGAGCGTTTGGCTGGTCAAAATCGGGAAATGAGAGCGAGAGTTTATAGTCATCGAGTGTGAGCCAGCCTGCCAACATCCACCTCTCACGACGTCTGGAGAGACACTGTCGTGCAGTTGTCTCTCCCTCTCTCTTTCATTCGCTTGGTAACACATACAAGCACAGCCTGCTTATGACTCACTATTGATAGCACGAAAATATAACGCCACAATAAGGAAATAACAGAGAAAATAGGTGATAATTGAAGGGGGGAGGGGGAGAAGGAGGGGATGTGGAGGAGTGATATTTCGCATGGCCAAGGGGCAATAATAAATAACAAAATACAAAACAAAAAAATCAATTGATAGTGGGCTGGTTTAAATGTTTTTTTTAGGCCTTGGATTATATAAGGGGTTCCGCAGCGCACCAGTACACCTTGTATTAGTGGATCCTCACTTGCCGGGTTAATGAAAGAGTGCTTGGCAAGTCGAAGAACAGATTTGGCTTGATTCCGGGCAGAAACATAGAAAGAATGAGATTCTTGAGTTTTAAGCCGTCGGGTCCGTTTGAATTATTCCTCCTTGTTGTTGTTGTTGTTGTTGTTCCCTTAGCTGCCTGGCCGAACAGCCCCGAGTCCCTGAGGAAGGCCATGGCCACGATCGGGCTTTCCCACAGAGCTCTCATTGAGTGTAGATTGTGTTGTTGGCGTAAGTGGTTGTGTGAAATGCAGTCTTCTATGATGTGTTTAATGGTATGAGGTGCTGTGTTACATCCCGGGCAGGCGTCGACAACGGAGTCATCCAGTCTCTTCCGATAGCTCAGGAGAGCTGGATGGTGTCCGCATCTCAGCCTGGCCAGGTGGACTCCGTCCTCGCGAGGAAGGGAGGACTCGGAAGGATGGATTTCAGGAGGTCGTACATGCAGCTGCGTGTTGTCTGTGAGTGAGTGGATGGATCGGTGAGAGATATGAGTATGGATGTGCTTCTGGAAGTTGGTTCGGGGTGGGCAAGGAGGGAGAGAGGACAATAATTGTGTGTGATACCGTGTGCTGGGTGTTGTTTTGATATTTCTTGGTGTCTGTGGGTGTGTTGCCATGTAGTTTAGTGGGTGGTCTTGGTTTGTGGAGGCTGCTGCCAGGAATTGAGTGCCTCTCATGTCCAGATGGTCTTTGACTTTGAGAATTTTGGTTTCTTGATGTAGGTGATCTGTGGGTGCAGTAGCTGTGCAGCCTGTAATGATCTTCAGAGCTTTGTTTTGAATAGTCTGTAAGGTCTTATGATGTGTTTCAGCTAGGTTAGAAGCCCAGGCTGGGCTTGCGTATTCCATCACTGATCTTATGTATTGTTTATATACTGTGGTGGTAGTTTCTTTGTTGTGTCCGAATTTTGTGTGAGCTAGTGACCTGAGGGCGTTAAGTCTGGGTGTCAGTTTCTTTTCAATGTTTGTGGTGTGCTGTTTGAATGTCATATGAGTATCATATGTTACTCCTAGGATTTTGTGTGTGTGTGTGTATGTGTTAGGGGTGTGTTGTTTATGGTGAGTTGAGGGATGTATTCGTGTTCTCCTGTCCAGCTTGTGAGCAGGGTTGCGGTGGATTTGGCTGGGGCTAGATTAAGTCTGTTTGTAGTGCACCAGCCATGTAGTGTGTTGAGATAGGGTTGGAGGAGATCTGTTGCTCTTTTTGGGTCATGGTGTGTGCATGTGAGTGTTATGTCATCTGCATAGGAGGCTAAGTTTATTTGGGGCGTATTGGGTGTAGTTATATCGTGCATGTACAGATTGAAGAGTGCGGGCGATAGGATGGATCCTTGTGGGACTCCGTTTGGAAAGTTTCTGATTTTAGATGACTGACCGGCAAAAGATACGTGTGCACATCTGCCTGCTAGGAAGTTGGCCAGCCACCTTTTTGTGTTGTTGTGCATGTTTGTGTTGTAGATTTTGTTTGTTAGGTTGTGGCAGGGGATGGTATCGAAGGCTTTACTAATGTTGAGTGTGGCTAATAGTGATCTGTGTGGTGGTCTAGCTGAGTTGATGCCATCAAAAGCTCTTTGTGTAAGGTCTGCCCTCCTTGTTGCGGACAACACTAGAACAAGCGTGAGTAAACCAAGATTTTTTTGCATTAGACTGGAAGAAAGAAAATGGAATGTATGCTTCCAAGCCCGAGAGGATTATCTCGGTAATGTGCTCAGCACTCTCCGAGGGTCCCCGGCCATGGAAGCAAAACTCATTCCAAGGGAAATCAAAGAAGTACTGCCAAAGAGCCTCCCAGTCGGCACGCCAAAGTGCCACAAGCGCCACCAGTTTGGAGGATCGGGTGGCCGTACCGGAGAGATAGGGCAGATGACAGATATTTGTTTATGGTCGGAGGAGCCCAAAGGAGAGAACAGACAGATAGTATAAGCGGAAGGATTAGAGGTTAGAAATAAGTCAAGAATATTGGGCCGATCTCCGAAGTGATCCGGGATATGGGGGGGTTGCTGGACTAACTGCTCTAGGTCGTTTAGGATAGAATAGATGTAGGCTTGTTCACCAGGTTGGTCAGTGGCAACAGAGGAGAGCCATTGGCAGTTGTGAACGTTGAAATCTCCTAAGATGGAGATTTCTGCGAAAGGAAAGATGGATAGAATGTGTTCGAATTTAGAAGTTAGATAGTCAAAAAAAATGTGATAGTCAGTAGAATTAGGGGAGAGATAAACAGTGCAGAAATATATAGTTTGAGAGTGACAAGAAAGCTTTAGCCAGAGAGTTGAAAATTCATAAGAATCTAAGTTAGGAACACTAGCGAAAGGAAGATTGTTGCGTACATAGACGCAACATCCACCTTTGGCTCGAAACTGAGGATAGAGATAGTAGGATGATACAGAGAAGGGTTTGCTGTCAGTAGTCCTAGACAACTGTGTCTTGGTGAATAAGAGAAGATCAGGGTTGACAGAGGAGAGGTAGTGTTCCACAGAGTGGAAGTTAGAGGAGAGGCCATGTAGGATAAATACTAAGAGAGAAAGTAAACATTTGAACATATTAATAATATATGTATATTTATACCATATTAATTTACCAAAGTATATATTGTTTCATATCAATTGATTTTAAATAACCAGATTGATTTGAGAGGAATATAAAAATCTTACAAATATCAAAATGTCAAGATATAGGGTTAGTGAAAGAGTGCCGAGGGTAACATGTGGTGGGCAGAACGTTTGACCATTGTCAGAAGTTATACTTCTTATATCTTCCTTAATCAATGATTTGTTTGTTATTTTATATCTCCCTTAATCATTTGAGGATCATGACGCGTTTTAGAAGTTTCTTCTGGATATCATGAGACGATTTTATACAACTTAGGAAGAATCTGTGGAAATGATAAGGGTAATGACTATCTCAATTAACTCTCAGACTTCCATATACCCTTCCTAATATGAATACAATCGTCTAATAATAGCCATACATAAATACATACATACAAACATACATACATACACACATTTAAAGACCTAGTGCTCCACATGAAGTGTGGTTCCGGTCTCATGTCCTAATGGCGTCATTCCAGGCAGCCCTGTTAAGAGCTGCCTCACTTGTCAGGTTATTTGATTAAAGGTCAGACCACAAGGTTTGATCCCAAGTCATTCCTGGCCTGCCCTTTGCTGCAGTTCATTTCATGTTCATGGACTTACATCTTTTCACCCACCTTAGTTGATCCATCGTTTCCACATGTCCAAACCATCCAAGCCTGCTAGTATACATCTCATCACTGATAGTCTTGATACCTAACCTTCTCCTTAGCTCTTCACTTGATATCCTATCTTGCACCACACATCCATCTCACTATTCTCATCTCATTGCGTTCCATTCTGTTGATATCATCCGCTTAGACAGATACCGTTTCTGAAGCTTATGTCATTGCGCTTCTAATGCATAAAGCGTACATCTCTCCCTTCAAGGGTAGAGGGAGTCTTCTCATGGTGAGTAGTGGCAATAGTTCTCTAAAGTTTCACCAGCCACATCTTATTTTGGCGATAGTGGCGAATTCAGAAACACCACTGGCAGAGACGGTATCACCTAAGTAGCAAAACTTGTACACCATCTCCAGTGCCTCATTGCCAAAGGTAACACTCTCGAACTGGTCATTGAACACAAGCTCACCTTTGCATACTATGCATACAAACTTCTCAATTTTCTGACTTTTTCTTTGATAGAGGTCCCTATCTTGTAGTGCAGTGCTTCTTCCCATGATGTACCCAGCAGCAGCAGATACTACTGTTACATTACGAGCGGGGTTCGAACCCGTAACATAAAGAAACATTCCACTAAAACCACAAAACGAGGACTTATTACTTAGCCTCACAAAATGCGGTACATATGACTATAATTTTCAGTCAGTGAAGAAGAAGTGGCATGTTAAACTTCCACAAAACTAGCGACTCTCTTTGTAGTCACTAAAACCTTGGTAGGTGAACAAATGTGGCAAGTTCATAAAATATCAGTTGATATCAAATGGCTGTTTTAGCCTAAAAAACCCAAAGATATTCCTTTCTCATCACTCGTTCAGAATTAGTTATCTTTAGTTACTTTGACTTAGATTTATCCCAACAATCAAAAGAATAATATATTAGCATAAAGGTATAATGTAAAGATTATGTAAAATAAAATTATAATTTATTCACATGACTAATTATACACAAAAGTTAATTCTAGTGAAAATATCAAAGTGAGAAACATTGAAGTGAAATAATAAAGACACTCTTACGAAAAATAATACATAGTTACATAATTACTCTCCAAGATAGTAAGTGAAAGCAATCAATAAACATAGAAAAATCCTAGGCTATACTTATTCAACTCATGGTGATTCTTTTACAAACGAACTCAGGTCAGGTCAGCTTGAGATGGTGGTGGAGAATACACTACCGTCCTCACGCAGAAAGTACGGTTTATATACCCTCAGCTCACCTGGCTCTGATACCAAACTCTCGAACTGTATTAATCATCAACTCATTATATGCTCGCTGGATTAAAGTATTACTTTTACCAAGAACTCTATGATATATCTTGTTATCAATAGTTATGATTAGAAAAGCCAAATACATGATTACCTAGTTATAATCAATATCATTCATACGTCAGGCAACGAAAAAGAGAAAGAGAGTTGGAGGAAAGGAGGGAAAGATGGGGGGGGGGGGAAATTGAGTAGGAGCAAGGGGGTAGAGGAATAGGGGGGAGAACGGAATGTGGGGATTGGTGGAAGAAAAGGCGGGGTGAGGAGAAAACTGCTTCTACTACCGCACCACACTGATGGTACACTTATGACTAAAAATATCTTCCTATATAGGATACTAAGCTGTCGAATTAATTATACCAGGCTCATAACATTGCATACGATATTCAATCATAAATAATTAAAGATCGCATCCACCATAATAAGCACAATACCACAATTACAACCAGTGACACTTGAATAAAATAGAAATCCCTAACACTACACTGTATTAAGTTCGCGCCCACCCCTTTTCTGCACTGCGCATGGGTATGCACCTCGTTCTTCTGCCTCTACTAGCCCTAATCTACTGTGTAAGACCTTGGTTTTATTTATATTCACTCTTAACCCTTTACTTGCCATACCCTCTCTCCATCTTCTGAACTTGGCTTCGACATCCAGCACACTATCTGTGATAAGTACAAGGTTATCTGCGTATAGCAGTTCCCAGTGAAGCCCAGCTCTGAAATCACCAGATAGTGCCTCCAGAACCATAACAAAAAGGCGAGGGCTTAACACAAAGCCCTGGTGGACTCCGACGTGAACTGTAAACTCCTCACTCATTACACCTTTCACCCTCGCTGCCGCTTGTGAATCCTTGTACATCTTCACTCCTCTATGCCAGGTTTTCTCATAGTCCACTGCACAACTTCTTTGGGCACCCTATCAAAGGCCTTCTTCAGGTCTACAAACACAAGATACAGATCCCTATCTTTTAGTAGATATCTTTACTGCAGCTGCCTGACTATGAAGGTAGCGTCGATTGTGCCTCGTCCTGACCTGAAAATGAACCGCATATAATCGATAGAAAGGCTTTCACTTATCATACTTGCAAAGACTCTCTAACAGACCTTGCCTTGGTCAAGCATTTTCAGGCCACTATAATTTCCCCTATCCAACAAAATTCCCTTGCCCTTATATATGTTTACTATTACACTGTTATGCCATTAATCAGGGATTATTTCCTCTCTAATGATGGAGTTTATTTCCTCTGTGACTAAACTCACTCCTATATAACCTGAGGTTTTAATCATCTGAGCTACAATGCCAGAGCATCCTGCAGCTTTTCCGCTTTCATTATATTTATTGCACTGCTTACAACAGCTGGCGCTGTCAAATTATGTGTGTGTGTGTGTGTGTGTGTGTGTGTGTGTGTGTGTGTGTGTGTGGTGGGGGAGGGGGGGGGGGTGCCGAGTATTGACTTTTCGTTATTAGGCTGCTCTCTATTCCACTCAAATTCCACATTGAGTAATCTTTCGTAGTGTACCTTCCAGGCATCTCTAATTTCTTTGTCAGCATAAACAATGATCTCGTTATCATTCCTGACACACTGTTCTCCTACAGCTGTCATCCTTACCTTGCCTACCTACTGTATATTGAAGATCCCACTGCGATTTTCTGCGATACTCACTTGGTCTATGACCAGGTTCTGTGTGTACTGTGTTGGTGGTGTAATGGTTTAGGTGCTTATGTTCTGGGTGTGGTGTCCCGAGTTTGAATCTCGGGAGGTCCATATGCTTTCATTAGTTTATTCAAGTACTTTGGGTTTTGTAATTGATGGTTAATGTTAATTACTTATATCTCTTTTTTTCTATTTTTGTTTTGTTTTGCAATTCGCTTAACCGCCAGATATTCCTCCCTGCTGCCTCCTTTTTTCCATGATTTAAACAAATATCTGTTTTCCTTTATTGCCAGAAACCAGAAAATAAATGCGTCATTGTATCTTGTAAGGATTAATCATTGTTCTCTATAATACATATTCTGTATATTTATATCCATCTTTATGTATTTGTGTATGGATTGCTTTCAACTTTTTCTGTTTTTGTTTCTACTTTTGTCCGGTGATATAGAAGTTAATCCCGGTCCTCACAGACAACTTGCTACAAGTTGTCGTGTATTTTATTCCAATATTCGTGGTCTCTATAAGAACATCAAGGATCTTACATTGGCATCTGTTGATTATGATATTGTTTTTTGTTCTGAAACCCTTGTCTCTGGTTATAGAGATTATTCTGAACTTCTTATACCTAACTTCGGTAAACCAGTTCTTATTCGGCGTGATTCTATTCCTCGTGCTCGTGGAATGAGCTTGTATATTAGATCTGGGTATAATGCTCAGCACTTAACTAAGCATATTTGTAAATGCCATGAGATGCAGTTAGTTAAAGTTTCCAGCAAGTATCATAATCATTACATTTTTAGCCTGTACAGAAATCCTGATGTTAACAAAGACATATATGACTGCCTTTTAACAGCCATGGCTTCAATACAGTCTGTAGATGTCAAATCATCTTTTATTTTTGTTGGTGATGTCAATGCGCATCAACAGGAGTGGTTGAACTCGGTCTCTCCAACTAATAGAAATGGTCATGCTGCATTGGATTTTGCAAACTTATCTGGTTGTGAACAGCTAATCCAAGGACCTACTCATATGTCTGGAAATTGTCTTGATCTAGTACTAACAGATATTCCTGGCGTTGTAGAAACCTCCGTTCTTGTACCTGTTGGCACTTCCGACCACAATGCCATCATGTGTAAAATTAATCTTGATTTTTCTGTTCCTGATATTACTCTCTCACGTAAAGTCTACCTTAAATCCCGGGTTAACTGGGACAACGTTTGTAATGATGTTTGTAATATTGAGTGGAATCACATACTGAGATCTCATGACCCGGTTTCAGCTCTCAACAATTCCCTTCTTGGTATCCTTCGCAAAAGAGTTCCATCAAAGACAATTAAGTCTCGTATCAGGGATAAAGCATGGTTTAATGATGACTGCAAGCGTGCATTTGATGACAAACAGGCTGCATATCGTCTATGGAGGCGTAATCAAACCCCCTTGCATTGGGAAAATTATGTTTTTAAAAGGGCAGCTGCGCAGAGAGTTTATGATGGTGCTGAGAGGGATTATAACTCCCATCTTCAGGATGTTCTGGCAGGAGCTACACAGCCTCATAAATGGTGGTCCGCTTTGAAATCCTCTTTATTTGGAATAGATTCCTCCATGCCTCCTCTTTGTGACTCTGATGGCTCCATCTCTTTTTATCCATTATCGAAGGCCAATATTCTATCTAATATTTTTATTAATAAGCAGAGTAATCAGGAATTGTCTTTGCCGTTGACATGTTTCCCTAGACCCAACCTCAATTCAATGGCATTCAAATCAGCTGAACTGAAAAGGTACTTGCTGGATCTTGATACCTATGGTGGCACAGACCCGGATGGGTTTTTCCCTCTCTTTTTTAAAAAGGTTGCAGTGGTCTTGGCACCTAAATTGGCAGTGGTGATTAGGTTGCTTTTGAAATCAGGTAGTTTTCCTCTTTGCTGGCGTAAGGCTATAACTTCCACTCTTAGTTATAACCAATAGCTATAACTTCCACTCTTGGCAAAGTTTTTGAAATTATATTAAATAATCACATAATTAAGCATCTGGAGAATAATAAATTAATCAGTGATAGGCAATATGGTTTTAGACGATGTCGATCAACTGCAGACATTCTTTGCCTTCTTACGCATCAAATCAACCAAGCTACAGACCAACATGGTGAAACACATACAATAGCACTGGATATATCAAAGGCATTTGATAGAGTCTGGCATCAATCCTTATTGTCGAAGATGTCACACTACGGCCTTGCATCATTAGTTCCACTAATTTCTTCTTATCTTCATAACAGAAAAATACGTGTAATGGTAGATGGCCTTTATTCTCAATTTCACTCAATAAATGCTGGTGTTCCCCAGGGATCAGTTTTGGCCCCAACTCTGTTCCTCATTCATATCAATGATCTCATATCTACCACTCATAATCCAATACATTCCTACGCAGATGACTCAACACTCCACAGTTCCTTCACATTTACCAATTCTTTCACCCAACCCGATCTTATAAATTCAAAAATAAACACTGCAATTTCTCTGAACCAGGACCTTTCTAGAATTAATGAATGGGGACAAGAGAATCTAGTTTCCTTTAATGCACAGAAAACCAAGTACATTCAATTTTCTAACCGACAGAATCTCACTGACTCCCATATATTTTTTAATGATGTAAATATTCCCACTTCCCCTAGTATTGACATTCTCGGTGTAACATTAACTACTAACTTGAGCTGGACACATTATGTTAGAAGCATTGCTAAGAATGCCTCTAAAAAACTGGGACTCCTGTACAGAGTTCGAGAATTCTTCACTGACGAGCAGTTGGCCGTAATATATAAAAGTCATGTGCGCTCTCAGATGGATTACTGTTCACCTCTGTGGGGTGGAAGTGGAGTGGTTGCATTGAGGCAGTTGGACAAAATTCAAAATAAAGCTATTAGATTAATCAATAACCCTGCAATCACACAGGACCTTCCTACATTAGCCATACGAAGAAACGTTGCATCCCTTGCATTATTCTACAGATATTTTCATAGCAATTGTTCCGAGGAACTTGCTTCAATTGTGCCGCCTCTCCACATCTTTCCCCGTAGAACTAGGGCAGCTGAGAGCGCCCATGAATTTACACTTTCTCCTCCACAATGCAGAACTTCTGCTTATCAGAATTCATTTATCCCCAGAGCTACTACTCTTTGGAATTCACTTCCCTCGAATTGCTTTCCACAAACTTACAATCAACAAATGTTTAAATCCAGTTGTTACAAACATTTTATGAATGGAGGATGCCTTTAGGCACATGGACCTTTTTGTTGTATCTGTGTTTTTCCTTCCTCAGTTCATTGTCTCTTAAAAAAAAAAAAAAAATAAATAAAAAAAAATTATCACTCCTATTCCAAAGGGAAATACTGCCTCATCATCTCCTAATGACTATCGCCCTATCTCCATTACACCTATCCTATCCAAGCTCTATGAGAGGCTTTTGTCCAGACGCCTTTCCTCTTATTGTAATAGTCATAATTTGATACCAAACTCACAGTTTGGTTTTCGTAAGGGACTGGGTACATGTGATGCACTTCTGACACTCACCCATGACTTGCAATCTTCATTGGACCAGGGACATGAGTCTCGTGGCTATTGACTTTAGTTCTGCTTTTGATTTAGTCAACCATAAAGCACTTCTGTTTAAGTTACAGCTCATTGGTATTGGTGGCAATTTTTTAAGGATCTTTGAAGATTTTTTGACGAAAAGATCTCAGTCTGTGGTCATTGATGGGTGTCATTCCCCTTCTGTTACTGTTGTTTCTGGTGTTCCACAAGGCAGTCTCCTTGGGCCTTTGCTTTTTATTATTTTTACTGCTGACCTGTGTTCCGAGCTTGAAAATAAACTAATCTCCTATGCTGATGATACAACTTTATATGCGTCAATTGCATCACCAATAGATCGACACGTAATTGCTACTGCTCTGAATAGGGATTTAGCCAAAATTACATCATGGTGTGAACTTTGGGGCATGAAACTTAATGCTAGTAAAACACACTCCATTATCATCAGCAGATCTCGTACCTTGGATCCTCCCCATCCTTATCTACAAGTTTCTGGTGAGCAAATTGAGAATGTGGATACTCTGCGTTTGTTACGAGTTACTCTTGATCCCAAACTTACTTTTGAAAAGCATATTCGTTCTTTCTCCTCTTCCATTTCCCAAAAAATTGGTCTGCTTCGCAAGGTTTATAAAACATTTGCTTGTGACGCCACAGTTATCAAGTCTTTTTATGCTTTTATTTTGCCACATTTCGAGTACTGCTCACCTGTCTGGTTGTCAGCAGCTGACTGCCATCTCAAGTTGCTTGACAGGTCGCTAAATTCCATCAGTTTTATTCTATCTAATTTGTCTCTTGATCTGTGTCATCGACGTAAAGTTGGTGCCCTTAGCCTTTTATTTAAAGTTTTTAACAACCCTCAGCATCCCTTACATGGGGTTCTGCCTGGGCCCTATGTCCGGGCTCGTGCAACTAGATTCACAAGCAATCTTAATTATCTTGCCATGATCCGTGTTAATTTTTCTACTACACAGTTTTCACGGTGTTTTGTGCCGGCCATGGTTGACTTGTGGAATAAGTTGCCAAATGAGCTAGTCAATTCAGCTAATATCTCAATTTTTAAGTCTAGAGTTAATGCTTTTTTGCAGCATTAATTCTAATTTTTAAACTTATTTTATTCTATTTTATTGTATTATATTTAAGCTTGATATCCTCCACTGCATAATATGTTATCTGTGTTTAATATGTGTATATGTACAGTACAGTATACAGTGTATGTTTTTATTTTTTCCTAAGTTGCCATAGTCTCTCTCCAGTGCCTCCGGGAGTTTTGTGTGGATTGATCTTGATGGTGTTTCTGCACCCTGGTTGGAGACTTCGGCATCTCATATAATAATAATAATAATAATAATACAAACATAATTATATTCAATAAGCAGTATATATTATATTATCAATGCACAGTACCTTATAGTACTGTACTGTATGAACGGTGTAGCATCTGACACCCGTCTAGCTTAGACATTTCCTGTTATTTGTATATATTATTATATTTTTATACTATCATCAAAGGCGGAAACATGCGTAAATATGTAAAATATTACTATATTCTACATTTTAATAAGCATCTAGGCATTCAGCTGCGGACACTCTTATCATTGTAGTACCTACTCGTAGTTAGTTGTACAGTATGTGGTACTCGCTGCTACTCTGATATAAGTTGTAGTTATTAACAGAGATTAGCAGCGATGCATTGGCTGGAAATAACCATTGACATTCACATTTTGGAACACTCGTAAATCGTAACAGATGCGTATATCACTTTTAACTATTCGTACCTATTTGTACCAAAGCTTTGGAAAGCTGAATGGATGGCTATTTTTAAAAAAGAGTTGCTACAATTCTCCGAGTTGGCAGATTCGTAGCGGAACTCGTGAATGTGTGAAAGCCGTTTATATCACAATAGTCTGTTATTGTTCAGTGTTATATCTTATCATTCCTAATCACGTTTCTCCACTATTCATATATATTCACTTCTCGGTATTTTAATTTTGTTGTCATATTCCTCTCATTCCTTAGGCATTTATTTTTAACTTTTCACCCATCATTATTATTTGTCAGTCTTCGTATTTTTTGTCATTGCTCCACATATTTGGAGGTGATACAAAAACACTACTGTCAGCGAAATGTGCTGGAGTAGAGAACGCTGAATATATAGGCCTAATATATGTCGATGGATCACATCTTTATGGCTTGATCTGTAATCAGGCTCTTCAGTATCTTGCATAGCCTTATCAAAATTATTTTAGAATTACTGATCAAAATATATTACAATAATATGATAACATTCACTATATACATACATACTAGATGCAAATTGGCGTTAATAATGGCAATTATAGCTGGAGAAGTTCTGAAATCCAATATACGAGGTAATAAACTATTTATACAGACTACCATTCTCAATGTTTTCCCTCCATATTCACTCAACAATTCTTCAATATCACTTTCCAAACACACACACAAACACATACACACACACACTCTGTCTCTCTCCCTTGCCTATTCTCTCCCTCAACGACCCTGCCTAATAAGCCTACCTTGTTGACTAAGCACACAAACACACACGTGCGCGCACTTCTTCCCACACATTCCTACACTCAATAGCACACATATATTCATACACTCATACTCACGTTTCTATACATATCTGGTCACACATACATACACAAGTATACATGTACACATACGACACGTCCATGTAATAACATACACCAAATCCGACATATAACACAATCAAGGGCAATCAACTTCATACAGGTACATACAACAACATTATAAACAGTAAAATCTACACTCTAGGAGTCTAGGGCATAAGTCATAGCGTTTTCTGAATCCTCAAATTGCTTAAATAATGTACAATACCTAATGGAAATAATGTACAATACCTAATGGAAATAATGTACAATACCTAATGGAAATAAAATAAATGACATGGTTTTACATTGTTCGGATTAGCTTCGAAAACTTATGGTTGCGATTTAATTCCTACAGTGTACATTCATACACATGCAAACAATGCGCACCTTTAGACAGTGAAACACACCCAAGCACATACACACTCATACGCTCTCTCTGTACGATAAGCCACTTATAGCGTGTGTGTGTGTGTGACTGAAAAATCTAAAAGATTTGTTTCTTATTCTGGTTGTTTAATGTGGAATACGTTGCCTGATGAATTAAAAACTATCACCAACCATGTAACCTTTAAGATCAAAACTATCACCAACCATGTAACCTTTAAGATCAAAACTATCACCAACCATGTAACCTTTAAGATCAAAACGAAAACATATATTGTAAATAGATACTGATGCAATATTTATCAGTACTATTATGTTGATTGAATTTAAGATTATGACTCTTAGCATAGATGGATGTCCAATTATTGAACATCTATTCTTTTAATCACTGGATATCAGACTATGTACGGAGCTATTATGTATGTATTGTGCAGTGTTTTCCCGTAGTATATAATGTATAACTATTTATTGAGCTTATACAAAATATTTTATTACATGAGCTCAGCCTTTAAATGCTATGGACATATATTTATATTATACTCTGTAATTTGTTTATAGGCAAAATAAACAATTTGAATTTTAATTGAATTTGAATTTGTGTACTGGAGAATACTTGAATGTGTGTGTGCTTACTAGACAAGGCTTGTGTATGTGTGCGTGTACTAGAGCAGGTTTGAGTGCGTGTGTACTGAAAAAGTCTTGAGTGTGTGTATACTAGATAAGGCTTGAGTGAGTGTGTACTTGACAAGGCATAATTGTGTGTGTGTATGATAGAGAAGGCTTGAGAGTGTGTTTATACTAGGCAATACGTGTGTGTGTGTGCTAGATGGGGCTTGAGTATGTGTATTTACCAGACAAGGTGTGTGTGTGTATGTACTAGAGAAGGCTTGAGTTTGGGTAGTACAGAAAAGGGTTTTGAGTATGTGTGTACTAGACAAGGGTTGTATGTGTATACTAGAGACACTTTGTATGTGTGTTTGAAGAAGATGGCGTTGTTGTTGTTTGAGTATGTGTGTACTAGACAAGGGTTGTATGTGTATACTAGAGACACCTTGTATGTGTGTTTGAAGAAGATGGCGTTGTTGTTGTTTGAGTATGTGTGTACTTGACAAGGGTTGTATGTGTATACTAGAGACACCTTGTATGTGTGTTTGAAGAAGATGGCGTTGTTGTTGTTTGAGTATGTGTGTACTAGACAAGGGTTGTATGTGTATACTAGAGACACCTTGTATGTGTGTTTGAAGAAGATGGCGTTGTTGTTGTTTGGGCCGCACGTTCATTCGTTAGCTCATTGTTGATCTCTGTTCTGTGTGTATATGTACTTTTTACTGAATGTGTTTTTGTTTATGATGTATCATGCAAAATCATCAAAGGCATCGACAATATGAACTGTAGTAAGTACTTCACTATCGACCAATCTAATTACACACGGGGAAACGGTTGCAAAATTATTGGTAAATCTATTAACTCACACGAATCTAAGAATTTCTTCTTCAATCGAGTTGTCAACTTATGGAATGGGCTTCCCCGAGACGTTATAGACTGCAGCACCGTTGATTCATTTAAACTTCGCCTAGACAAATATCTCGCATCAAACCCGCGACTGACTGCGTTTGTAAATGAATAACTTTATTTTGTCCCCCCCCCCCTCAGTTACTAACGCATTCGTCTCATACTAACTTCATAATCCTGTCATGGACATTAGTTCCAGGGCAGTAGTTCCCTTTCCAATGTTGCCTTACCCACTCTAAACCACTGTTTGGACACTTGAACCTCAGTATTTTGGAGGACAAGCAGCCTAGAAGGGTCACCAGAACTGTTGTTGCTTGATTTCCTTTGTACTCCTTTGTATATGCTTGTGTAATTTTCCCCTGTATAGTGTGTTGTGTGTGTATATACTGTATATGGTGTAGATGTATGCTGTATATGGTGTAGATGTATACTGTATATGGTGTAGATGTATGCTGTATATGGTGTAGATGTATATACTGTATATTATGGTGTAGATGTATGCTGTATATGGTGTAGATGTATATACTGTATATTGTGTAGATGTATGCTGTGTATGGTGTAGATGTATGCTGTGTATGGTGTAGATGTATGCTGTATATGGTGTAGATGTATGTTGTGTATGGTGTAGATGTATGCTGTATAAGGTGTAGATGTATGCTGTATATGGTGTAGATGTATATACTGTATATGGTGTAGATATATGCTGTATATGGTGTAGATGTATGCTGTATATGGTGTAGATGTATATACTGTATATGGTGTAGATGTATGCTGTATATGGTGTAGATGTATATACTGTATATGGTGTAGATGTATGCTGTATATGGTGTAGATGTATGCTGTATATGGTGTAGATGTATATACTGTATATGGTGTAGATGTATGCTGTATATGGTGTAGATGTATATACTGTATATGGTGTAGATGTATGCTGTATATGGTGTAGATGTATGCTGTATATGGTGTAGATGTATGCTGTATATGGTGTAGATGTATATACTGTATATGGTGTAGATGTATGCTGTATATGGTGTAGATGTATATACTGTATATGGTGTAGATGTATGCTGTATATGGTGTAGATGTATGCTGTATATGGTGTAGATGTATATACTGTATATGGTGTAGATGTATGCTGTATATGGTGTAGATGTATGCTGTATATGGTGTAGATGTATGCTGTATATGGTGTAGATGTATACTGTATATGGTGTAGATGTATGCTGTATATGGTATAGATGTATATACTGTATATGGTGTAGATGTATGCTGTATATGGTGTAGATGTATATACTGTATATGGTGTAGATGTATGCTGTATATGGTGTAGATGTATGCTGTATATGGTGGAGATGTATATACTGTATATGGTGTAGATGTATGCTGTGTATGGTGTAGATGTATGCTGTATATGGTGTAGATGTATGCTGTATATGGTGTAGATGTATATACTGTATATGGTGTAGATGTATGCTGTATATGGTGTAGATGTATATACTGTATATGGTGTAGATGTATGCTGTATATGGTGTAGATGTATGCTGTATATGGTGTAGATGTATGCTGTATATGGTGTAGATGTATATACTGTATATGGTGTAGATGTATGCTGTATATGGTGTAGATGTATGCTGTATATGGTGTAGATGTATGCTGTATATGGTGTAGATGTATATACTGTATATGGTGTAGATGTATGCTGTATATGGTGTAGATGTATATACTGTATATGGTGTAGATATATGCTGTATATGGTGTAGATGTATGCTGTATATGGTGTAGATGTATATACTGTATATGGTGTAGATGTATGCTGTATATGGTGTAGATGTATATACTGTATATGGTGTAGATGTATGCTGTATATGGTGTAGATGTATGCTGTATATGGTGTAGATGTATATACTGTATATGGTGTAGATGTATGCTGTATATGGTGTAGATGTATGCTGTATATGGTGTAGATGTATATACTGTATATGGTGTAGATGTATGCTGTATATGGTGTAGATGTATATACTGTATATGGTGTAGATGTATGCTGTATATGGTGTAGATGTATGCTGTATATGGTGTAGATGTATATACTGTATATGGTGTAGATGTATGCTGTATATGGTGTAGATGTATGCTGTATATGGTGTAGATGTATGCTGTATATGGTGTAGATGTATACTGTATATGGTGTAGATGTATGCTGTATATGGTGTAGATGTATATACTGTATATGGTGTAGATGTATGCTGTATATGGTGTAGATGTATGCTGTATATGGTGTAGATGTATATACTGTATATGGTGTAGATGTATGCTGTATATGGTGTAGATGTATATACTGCATATGGTGTAGATGTATGCTGTATATGGTGTAGATGTATGCTGTGTATGGTGTAGATGTATGCTGTATATGGTGTAGATGTATGCTGTATATGGTGTAGATGTATGCTGTATATGGTGTAGATGTATGCTGTATATGGTGTAGATGTATGCTGTGTATGGTGTAGATGTATGCTGTATATGGTGTAGATGTATGCTGTATATGGTGTAGATGTATGCTGTATATGGTGTAGATGTATATGCTGTATATGGTGTAGATGTATGCTGTATATGGTGTAGATGTATATACTGTATATGGTGTAGATGTATGCTGTATATGGTGTAGATGTATGCTGTATATGGTGTAGATGTATATACTGTATATGGTGTAGATGTATGCTGTATATGGTGTAGATGTATGCTGTATATGATGTAGACGTATGCTGTATATGGTGTAGATGTATACTGTATATGGTGTAGATGTATGCTGTATATGGTGTAGATGTATATACTGTATATGGTGTAGATGTATGCTGTATATGGTGTAGATGTATGCTGTATATGGTGTAGATGTATATACTGTATATGGTGTAGATGTATGCTGTGTATGGTGTAGATGTATGTTGTATATGGTGTAGATGTATGCTGTATATGGTGTAGATGTATATACTGTATATGGTGTAGATGTATGCTGTATATGGTGTAGATGTATATACTGTATATGGTGTAGATGTATGCTGTATATGGTGTAGATGTATGCTGTGTATGGTGTAGATGTATGCTGTATATGGTGTAGATGTATGCTGTATATGGTGTAGAGGTATGCTGTATATGGTGTAGATGTATGTTGTATATGGTGTAGATGTATGTTGTATATGGTGTAGATGTATGCTGTATATGGTGTAGATGTATATACTGTATATGGTGTAGATGTATGCTGTATATGGTGTAGATGTATATACTGTATATGGTGTAGATGTATGCTGTATATGGTGTAGATGTATGCTGTGTATGGTGTAGATGTATGCTGTATATGGTGTAGATGTATGCTGTGTATGGTGTAGATGTATGCTGTATATGGTGTAGATGTATGCTGTATATATTTTTTTTTTTTTTTTTTTTTTTTCTATGTGATTGAGGGAGGCAAAAGGCATAACTGCCTATAGCGAGTGCCTCCCCCATAGTTGAAAGAGTGACAGGGCCAAAATCAAGGGACGTTCGAGCCAAAATGCCTGGACACACGGAGTTTGAAGCAATTTAAGTCATAGGAAGAGGGAAAGACTGATTCTGGGAGAGAGTTCCAGAGCTCAGCTGTTGAGTAGAAGAAAGTTTGAGAGTAACGTTTCACTCTTGGGTTCGAGAGTTGCACAGAGTAGGGGTGGGATTGAGTTGCAAGACGGGTACCACGTGCCCTACGTAAAGGAGGTGGTATGCACTGAGATAGCTCTGAGGAACACTGATTATTATAGTAGCGATAGAATAGCGAGAGAGATGCAACATTGCGGCGGAGAGAGAGAGATTGCAGAGAGTTGGTGAGTGGACGGGAGTTAATGATACGAAAGGCCTTCCTTTCAACTTTGTCTAGGAGAGCAGTGTGAGAGGAACCTCCCCACACATGTGAACAATACTCAATACAAGGGCGTACTATGCCCCTGTACAGAGCAAGAAGCTGTGCAGGGGAAAAGAACTCCCTAAGGCGGTTGAGCACACCCAGCTTCTGGGAGGCTGCCTTAGCAAGACTGGTAATATGGTCCTTCCAAATGAGAGCAGAATAAAAAGAGACACCAAGAATATTGAGAGAAGATGAAGGGTTGATTTTTGTATTGTTGAAGAATAAGGGATAGTCCGCTGGGAGATCCTGACGGGTAGATAGATGGAGAAATTGGGTTTTGGAAGCATTAAAGTTAACAAGGTTTTCTCTGCCCCAATTGGAAATAGTATTTAGATCAGAATTTAAGAGTTCTATGGCTTCATTACGTTTGTCGTTGAGGGATTGCTGGCTGGGGCGTTCTGAAAAACTAATGGAGTAGTGCAAGGTTGAGTCGTCTGCGTATGAATGGATGGGAATTAAGGTACAGTTAAGGAGATCATTTATAAAAATTAGAAAGAGAATAGGAGATAGGACAGAGCCCTGAGGAACACCGGAGTTTATAGAGTGAGGAAGTGAACAATGGCCGTCCACAACCGCGGCTATAGAACGGCCGGAAAGGAAATTAGAGACAAAGGCACAGATGGAGGGATAGAAACCGAAGGAGGGTAGTTTAGAAATTAAAGATTTATGCCAGACTCTATCGAAGGCTTTCGATATGTCTAGTGCAATAGAAAAAGTCTCACCGAAGTCCCGAAAGGAGGATGACCAAGAGTTAGTAAGATATGAAAGAAGATCACCAGTAGAGCGACCCTTAACCCGGGAGCTGCGGGTAGACTCTTAAGAGTTCCCCCGGCGCACTGCGGGTAGACTCTTAAGAGCAGAGACTTTGAACACGTACCAAAACCGCGCGTTTATAGCCAGGCGGCTGAAAATTGGTGTGGGTATTGTACTACATGTCAACTCTCGATACCACCCCGCCAAACGCTCGCCCCGCACTCGTGCAAGCACCACCGCGCCAGTAACCACGCACTAGTCATGGAGCCTACACGTCCCTCACGCTCGCTCCCTGATGGCACAAACCAGCCCTTCCTTCTGGTGGTGTTAGCCGCCGTGGAAGGCAGAGGGTGCTGCCAAAGACCCTAGCTACCAGTACACACGCCTACAGCTCAAGAGGACGAATCACCAGCACCAAAAGCACGTAAAACACGTGCAAGCAGGGCAATGGCACAGAGGTCATTGGTCTTCGGGACACTGCCACCACGACCCAGGCCACTGCAAACAACCACTACCACCACCACTGCCACCACTGCCACCCCTGCCACCCTGCCACCGGTACCAGCGACGCAGGAGGCCGCCCTAGGGCTGCATTACCTGCGGGGGCAGGAAAAATTAAAGGCACGGGCGTAGGGAAGGGAACCCGTACGCCAGCCACAGTGCCCCTACCACCACCACCACCACCAGCCGCCCCTGGCCCAGCTGCCCCTGCTGCCCCTGCCGCCCCTGCCGCCCCTGCCGCCCCTGCTGCCCCTGCCGCCCCTGCCGCCCCTGCCCAAGGAACAGGGAAGGGGAGGGGAAAGGGGAGAGGGAAAGCGACTGGGAAGCCAACTGCTGGCCCTGGTGCCCCTGCCGCCCCTGCCGCCCCTGCCGCCCCTGCTCCCCCTGCCGCCCCTGCCGCCCCTGCCCAAGGAACAGGGAAGGGGAAGGGGAAAGGGAGAGGGAAAGCGACTGGGGAAAAGCGACTGCTGGCCCTGGTGTCCCTGCCGGCCCCTGCTGCCGCCCCTGCCGCCCCTGCCGCCCCTGCTGCCCCTGCCGCCACCCTGCCGCCCCTGCCCAAGGAACAGAGAGAAGGGCGACAGGCACCACCATCATCTTGCCATCAAGGCCACGCCACCAACTGCTGCCCCTGCCGCCGCCGCCCCCTGCCGCCGCCGCCGCCCCTGCCGCCAGCCCCCTGCCAACCACCTCTGCCGCCGCCCCTGCCACCACCTCTGCTGTCCCTGTCCATAAGACTCCCGCACGTGCCAAAGTGACCCGGAAAAATCTTACAACCATATAAGTATGCCGCCCTGCTGTTTGATGGTGATTCGCAGGACATTGGGCAGCCCGGGTTTCGACGACGAAGCCCTAGCACGGGAACGCAAGGGGGGGGGATTTGGGAGTGGACAGTGGGAGTGAGTCCGACGTCGGTGACGAAAACGAGGAAGGGCATCGTCTGTCGAGTGAAGAGGAGGGTAATGCTGATGAAGTGCTGTATCGCGACCATGGAAGCGTATTTCAGAGACGCAGAAGAAGACGCAGACGACATTCCGATCCCTGGCATGGCCTTCGTTCGATTGGTCTGACGGGGTCAATTTTGTAACCTGACGTGCCCCAGTTCAATCCTGGGACCGTCAGGAACAACTGACAACTGGCCCTGTGATGATCAAGCGAACGAAAGCGACTTCCTCCTCGCTTTTTGCGACATGGAGGTAATGACGTACATCGTTGCCCAAACAAAACGCCTACTACAGGTGGGTGTTTGGCAGATTGGACGTCCTTTCTCCTCCAAACAAGCGAGAATACGAGGCTGGGTGGATACGACTGTGGCAGAATTTCTGACGTTCTTTGCCTTGTTGTTCCTCATGCCTCTGATCAAGAAGCATGTGTTGCAACACTACTAGGAAGCACGACCCTCTCAATCGCCACCCCAACTGTCAATAAGTTCATGACTCGTGACAGATTTTTGTTGCTGCTAAGATTTATGCACTTTGCAGACAACGAAAATCCTAACAGGATTGACAGGATATGGAAAGTTCGGGATGTGTTCACCATGTGGTTGGAGAGGTATAGGAAATACTTTTAACCCCTTCCTCAATTTGGTGATTGATGATCGCTCGTGCTCTTCAAAAGGACGTCTTGTTTTCAAGCCAAGTATATCCCCTTGAAGAGGCATAGGTTCGGAATCAAGCTCTTCGTGTTGTGCGACTGTGAAACTGGAATAGTGCTTGACATGATCGGTATACAGGCACTGACATTGACATACCGGATCCGAAAGCCGCTGCCAATGACCCCATGGGCATGTCAGGTGCCATCGTCAGGAAATGTTGGCACCTTACCTGGGCAAAGGCCACATCACTACACTGACAACTGGTATACTTCTCCTGCTCTCTGCAGTTTCTTTATGACAACCAAACGGGGTCATGTGGGACTGTCAGAAAGACAAGAAAGTTTAAGCCAAAGTTCACAGGTGATGTCATTCCTCTCACAGATGCCTCCTCCAGTGACACACCTTCAGAAGACGACCTGGCCCAAGGAACACAACCGCGAGAGGCATGTGCGAAGAAGGCGACGAAAGGGGCAGAAATACAAGCAGCTCGAGAAGTGTGGGAAACTGATAGCCCTGAAGTGGAAGGATAAGCGAGACGTCCACCTGCTTTCCACCGTCCACACAGGTGCCCAGGGGGAATTCTGGCAAAATCCAATACAGAACCAGGGAGACAATCTACAGGCCCCATATGGTAGGGGAATACACCAAAAACATGCGCCTGGTGGACAAGTCTGACTGTCAGCTGTCAGGTGTTGAGTGTCTGAGGAAGACTGTGAAGTGGTATCACAAGCTCTTCCTCTCCACCTAGTTGACATAACGATGCTGAACGCCCTACAACTTGTGGTTGGGAAGAAGGATATGGCCCCAAACAAGAAGCTGAAAGTCCGGGAGTTCGAGGACAACGGCTCCTACCAACTCCTGGAGAGGGATGCCACCACCACTCACAGACGCACGGCATGGCGTGGTGGATCACGTTCCTGACCGCATCCAGCTGGGTTTGTCGAAAGACACTACACAACCAACACCGAGCTGATTGGCACTCGTCACAGGCAGGTGCAGTGCACCGTCTGCAGCTCCAGTGTGAGGAAACCCCATGTGACCAAAAAGGAGTCACCTCAATGTGCGCCGAGTGCAAAGTTGCACTCTGCCTGGGTGACTGCTTCAGGGACTACCACACCTTCAAGAACTACTGAGTGTCGGCCCTGCCCTGCCCTGCCCTGCCCTGGACTCGCCCCGTGCCCTGCCTGGACTCGCCTCCTGCCCTGCCCTGCCCTGCCCTGGACTCGCGCCCTACCTTACCTGACCTGACCTAATTGATCACGCTACCTCATAATGTAACATATATATTATATAATGTATAAGTTCCAAAGATGTCCCTGTGATATAGCTTTTACATTATATATTGTATGTTTCATTATTTATGTTTATAAGTTTCAAAGATTTACATGTAATATGCCTTATTTTTTAGTATATCAATATATATGTTTGTTATTAGCCTAAGTATGTGTATATAATTATTTTCTTACCTCAAATGAATTGTACAAAAATAAATATGTTTCAATAAATCATGTCAAACCTACTATGATAATAAAATACAACAATAAAAAAGAAAAAAAGAAAACAAGGTCACTGTCATTGTATTCTTACAATATGATATATTCTATGAATATTCATATTGTTTGAATACAATGGCATGATCTTGTAAAAAAAAATTTATAAAAAAATTTTTTCTAGACAATATAAAACCTTCCCCATAACCCCCTCCTGGATTCGATCCACTACCCTACGACACTTTGAGTTTTCCAGTCCGCGACCTTACCAACCATGCCACAGGAGCTCATACCAAATATCACTCAAAACTTCGTGTGTACCATCGAAATGACAATATACAAAAAAAAATGAATTATCCCACCAATTTACGTTTGTAAATTGATGGGATTATCAATTATATCATGCCAAGGTTTATAATAGTTGTCTCTGTCAAGAATTAGTTAATTATATAACTTTATTCTGTCAAAAATTGCCCAAAAACACTCAGCAAAATTGCCCCTCTCAGTGTGACTTCCACTCATTTTCACACGGTCAGGCGGTCACGAGGTGACCCCTTGCCGCTCCTTGATTCTCCAGCTACAGCAAGCTCTGTCTGGGAACAAATTGGTATAAATACAATAATGGATAAAATACTCTTCACAACTACATTTGTATTGTATAATATTGTAAATAAAAATTGAATAATAACTGTGTGGGTGTCGAAAAAATTGCTCAACCAGCTTTCTTATGTCTCGCCTACGCGCGGTATATTGGATTATACATAGTCATGACTGTCATAACAAAATAATTGCAGTAGGTCTCGAATATACATTTAGATTGCATATTACTTCGAAATAAATAAGTAAACGTTTCTGGTGGCAATCTACCCTACCCTTTCGCAGGTGTAAGGAGACACAGTCTATATTTCGCCCTCTATCACAACAGGCAATCTGCCTGTGTTGACTCAGCACCGTCGCTGGTGGTCCTATAAATATAGTACTTTATTTACAGTCAATGGCCTACATGTTCTGTGGTACTTCACATGTGTCTAAAATGCAATGTCTGCTTGCATAAAAATGCAATTCTGAAGTCCATTTAGATTTTACGACATACGCATGTCTCAGTTTCTCTCTCTCTCTTCTCTCTCTCTCTCTCCTCTCTCTCCTCTCTCTCTCCATTCCTGACTCATGTTATTGTAGACCTGTTGATGGCACGAACACCAGCCATCTGGTAGACATAAGGGTCAAAATACCAAACATCAATACGCCCTGGGGCGCCTCCACAATATCACTAGCTGGTTATCTATCTAGAGATCTGCCTGACTTCCATCTCTCCACGACTCACTCACTCACTGCACCCCTGCATGCCTCCCTCCCCCCCCCCCCCCCCCCACCCCCCCCTTCCGGCTTCCGTCTGCTAGAAACACATTCACAATTTGCGTAAATATCGCATCAATTGGGCTATATGCGGTATATTCCTTGTTATATGGGACGCCTACATATGTACACGTCTTTATTATAGCATGAGAGTGCTCTAAATACAAGATTGACGTGATATTTATGGCGTAACACACCCTCTCCCCCTTTCATTCCCACCACAACTCACTCACACCTTGGTTCACGCATAGAAACTCATTGATAATGTGCGTAAATATCGCATGAATTGGTTTATATGCGGTATATATTTTGATATATGGCACGTATACATACGTACAAGTCTGTATTATAGCGTGACAGTGCTCTACGTACAAGATATACGTGATATGTATGGCGTAAACCACACTCTCAGCTCATAAATTGCCGCCAAACCTCCAACACATCTTCATTCCCGCCTAAATATTCTCTTATAATTCCCTTATATATTGCAATTTTTGGTCACTATGAGGCATATTCATTGTTATATGGGTGCCCTACACACGTATACATACTCTAAATAGCCTAAAAGGGCTCGAAAAAGGAGATATACGTGATAATACGCGGTAACCCACCCCCTCCTCCCTCTCCTTCTATCCCCTGCGCGCGTAAATATTCGGCAGGGAAATCTCGCCGCTCGATGACAATCTAGCCGCGCGGTGCCATTCGCTCCACATTTTTCAACTACGGACCGTTCCCCTACCCCCCCCAGACATTTTTTGGGGGGTCAAAAATATATGGGCCGATGCACGCAAACATTCCCTACACGATGATGTACTTTTTATCGAAATTGGCAATAGGTCCCAAAATCATCATAGGTGCGCACAGTCTTACCCTGTAGAAAACCCCCTGTGCGCCGCGGAGAGGTTAAGGAAGCCATACTGGCGATCTGAGAGCAGATTATGAGAAGAGAAATGCTTAAGAAATTTGGAAGCAAGAATAGTTTCAAAAACTTTGGAAAGACAAGAGATAAGAGCAATTGGACGATAGTTGGAGGGTTGAGAGCGGTCACTCTTCTTTGGGACAGGTTGAATGTGAGCAAACTTCCAGCATGAAGGGAAGACGTTAGAGGATAGACAGAGACGAAAGAGTTTGCCTAGGCAGGGAGTCAGCACGGAAGCACAGTTTTGAGAACAACAGGAGGAACACCGTCCGGACCGTACGCCTTATTAGTGTTAAGCCCAGAGAGGGTAGAAAGTACATCTTTAGAAGAGATTAGGATATTAGGCATAAGTAAGAGAGAGGAGGGCGGAGAGGGAGGAATAGCACGGAATCATCCAAGGTGGAGTTTCTAGCAAAAGTTTGAGCGAAGAGTTTAGCTTTGTCAGAGGAAGAAGTGATGGTTGTGCCATCAGAGTGGGAAAGGGGAGGGAAAGACGAGGAAGAGAAATTGTTGGAGAGGTTTTTGGCTAGATGCCAGAAAGCTTGGGAAGAGCTAGAGTTGGATAGTTCAGTGCATTTATTATTGATGAAAGAGTGTTTGGCAAGTCGAAGAACAGATTTGGCTTGATTCCGGGCAGAAACATAGGAAGAATGAGAGTCTTGAGTTTTAAGGCGTCGGTACCGTTTGAATGCTTCCTCCTTATTGCGGACAGCAGTAGAACAGGCGTGAGTAAACCAAGATTTTTTAGCATTAGTCTGAGAGAAAGAGAATGGAATGTATGCTGGAATGTAATATGAATGTAATATGGTGTAGATGTATGCTGTATATGGTGTAGATGTATGCTGTATATGGTGTAGATGTATGCTGTGTATGGTGTAGATGTATGCTGTATATGGTGTAGATGTATGCTGTATATGGTGTAGATGTATGCTGTATATGGTGTAGATGTATATGCTGTATATGGTGTAGATGTATGCTGTATATGGTGTAGATGTATATACTGTATATGGTGTAGATGTATGCTGTATATGGTGTAGATGTATGCTGTATATGGTGTAGATGTATATACTGTATATGGTGTAGATGTATGCTGTATATGGTGTAGATGTATGCTGTATATGGTGTAGATGTATGCTGTATATGGTGTAGATGTATGCTGTGTATGGTGTAGATGTATGCTGTATATGGTGTAGATGTATGCTGTATATGGTGTAGATGTATGCTGTATATGGTGTAGATGTATGCTGTATATGGTGTAGATGTATGCTGTATATGGTGTAGATGTATGCTGTATATGGTGTAGATGTATGCTGTATATGGTGTAGATGTATATACTGTATATGGTGTAGATGTATATACTGTATATGGTGTAGATGTATGCTGTATATGGTGTAGATGTATATACTGTATATGGTGTAGATGTATGCTGTATATGGTGTAGAAGAATGCTGTATAAGGTGTAGATGTATGCTGTATATGGTGTAGATGTATGCTGTATATGGTGTAGATGTATATACTGTATATGGTGTAGATGTATATACTGTATATGGTGTAGATGTATGCTGTATATGGTGTAGATGTATGCTGTATATGGTGTAGATGTATGCTGTATTCTGTTGTTTCTTGTGAGCGAGTTGTTTGTCAATCTTTACTTCATTCTTTTCTACTTCTTCCCTGCGGTATTTTTCATTTTTGTTTTCTTCTTTATGTAATTCATAAGTTCGTTAGTCTACGACGCATTTCCTCATTTCGTGTTTACTCTCTTTTCTTGGCATTATTTTGTTCCGTCTATATGAGTTAGTATCCTCTTTCCTCGTCCTCTCATTTGTTCTTCACTGCACCAACCTCTCATTCAATATGCCTCACAAGTCTCTCTCATATCGCCTGTCGTGTTCTTCTTCATCTATATCCTCTTTGTATTTTTCTCTAATAACTTCTCCTGCCGTTTCCCAATCTTAATTTTCCCTCGTTTGTTTGTTTCAACACTGCCCCTCATCCATGTTGCCTTACAAGTGTGTCTCATAAACCCAAGGGCGTTGGTCTTATCACTCACCAACCCTCCTCTTGTTAGACCTTCCTTGTGCCACATTAGCAAACGTTCCTGTTTATCAAAGCTCTTAGACTTCTTCCACGATATCCTCAACCTCTAGGATGAGAGTAAAGCTGTAGATATTATATACCTTGATTTTCAAAAGGCCGTTGACAAAGTTCCCAACAAACGTTTACTGCTAAAATTAAAAGCGCATGTAATACAAGACGGTGTGTTGAAATGGATAGAAAATTGGCTCCGCGACCGAAAGCAAAGAGTAGTCATAAACAGTATGGCATCTAAATGGACCAATGTAAGTAGCGGGGTACCCCAGGGATCGGTACTAGGACCAATTATCTTTCTAATTTACATCAACGACATAGATGAGGGTCTCACCTGTACAATCTCAAAATTTGCTGACGATACAAAAATTGCAAATAGCATACTCTCAAAAGAACAACTTGACGATATGCAACACAATCTAGATAAGTTGTTACGTTGGGCCCAAATTTGGCAAATGAGTTTCAATGCGGATAAATGTAAAGTACTACATATCGGATACCAAAATGAGAAAGCAAACTATTCGATGAATGGCACTCAGCTTAAGAATGTAAACAGAGAAACCGATCTGGGAGTAACAATATCGAATAACCTAAAACCGAGTCAATAATGTTCAGAAGTTTTTAAGAAAGCAAACAAAATAATTGGCTTTATAGGCAGGTCATTTGAGCATAAATCCAAAGAAGTTGTCCTAACCCTTTACAATTCCTTAGTCCGCCCTCTTCTGGAATACTGCGTTCAATGCTGGTGCCTTATTACCAGAAAGATATAGACACGCTAGAACGAGTTCAACGTAGATTCAACGTAGAGTTACCAAAATGATACCTAGCCTAAAGAACAAACCATACGAGGAGCGTCTTAGATAATTAAATCTATTTCCTTCAACCCAGTGCAGATTAAGAGGCGACTTAATTCAAGTGTTCAAAATCATCAAAGGCATCGACAATATGAACTGTAGTAAGTACTTCACTATCGACCAATCTAATTACACGCCGGAAAACGGTTGCAAAATTATCGGTAAATCTTTTAACTCGCACGAATCTAAGAATTTCTTCTTCAATCGAGTTGTCAACTTGTGGAATGGGCTTCCGAGACGTTATAGACTGCAGCACCGTTGATTCATTTAAACTCCATCCTAGACAAATATCTCGCATCAAACCCGCGACTGACTGCGTTTGTAAATGAATAACTTTATTTTATCCCCCCCTCAGTTACTAACCCATCTATCCCCTACTAACTTCCTAATCCTGCCACGGACATTAGTTCCAGGGCAATAGTTCCCTTTCCAATGTTCTCTTACCCACTCTAAACCACTGTTTGGACAATTGATCCTCAGTGTTTTGGAGGACAAGCAACCTAGAAGGGTCACCAGACCTGTTGTTGCTTGATTTCCTTTGTACTCATTTGTATTATCTATCCGACCTAGGAGACCATTTACATTACAATGTTCTGACGTATTTCCACATTGATGTTTCACCCACATACAATTAGCCATAGTCATTTCAACAAAGTTCAGAATAGATTTGTTCACGCCTAACCTTCTCCTATATGAATTAAAACATTACTCTATCTTTTCTATCTTGAGGAAGGTACCACACGTCAGTACTGTATATATACTATATAGTCATTTTTCGATGGCCAACATTTTACTGTAGAACATTTGGAACCATTTGCTAAAATGGTTGACGAAAAAGGCGCTTTAATTGACGAAAAAAGAGCTCTTCTGATTATTCCCTTATACTACATTTCACACTATCAAAGATATTAACAAATCAATATAATTACCATGCAAGTACTGTATGTATGTGTTAATAGTGGAATAGCATGACAAAGGGCCAGTACGGCTACCCTCAAAATTTACATCCCACCTTCAAAATACCAAATATATCATCTTCTTTAAAAGAGTAAAATGCGTAAACAGCTATACTAAGCAGATTTTTGGTTTGCATTATAGATTTGTCCACGTATGCCAAGGACACTGTTATCCTTTCATCATATATTCAGTATCACAATTAATATTGTAACCATAGTCACCTTTGTTTTTTTGTAGGTTGTCTAGTTCATGTCTGTTCATAAACTTTACCACATCCTACTGTTTAGTTCCCTTGTACGAGTGTTCCTTTTCCTGTCCTACTCCTTTAACACCATACTTTTCCTTTTCGTTTGTATTCTTCTATACATGTTTTTCATTCACTTCTCTATGTTTGCTTTATTCCTAACTGTTACTTTCCTTATATGTTGCTTTCTTAGTTTTCCACTAAAGCCTCACACATATTGTTATTATTATTTATATTCTGCACTTCTTTATTCGTGCCTTATCTCACTCCCTTAAGCACATGTTCTTCCTTTGGTCACCACCACTCAGGGTTGTTATACCATCATCAAAACCTACTACCACATGAACACCTGGGTTAGCTTCACCTCCCTTAAACCCCTCCAACCCGGAAGGGTTCTTGAACGCCCATAACAACCTCGGCCCGCGCAACCCGGAAGGGCTCTTGAACGCCCATTGCTTGCGTGCGTGCTTTCGAATGCCGCGCGTACATTTTTTGGTATCGTGGGACGGTAGGTGGCGCCACCAGGCGTAAACTACGCCACAGCAACAGTATCTACCCCGACGCCATCATGGACAGTACGCCAAATAGTGATTCCGCTGTGTCCGATACCGTGCTTCCTACGACGCCCTTGCTAGTTCGTCGCGCCTTACCCCGACGCCATCGCCTAAATGTGTTATCTCCCGGAGGTATTGAGACGACATTGAGACTTTATGAGCGAGCTGATGCCAAGCATAATGTTGATGATGAAGTCAGTGACGACTCCAGTAATTATAAGTCGAGTGATTATGGCCATGAGAGTGACAAAGAAGAGCAATTCCTGGGATTTGCGAGAAAACATGAGAGTGATGAAGGTGATGTACCAGTTGTTGAGGAAGCTGGTTTACCTAAAGACAGTGAACTTGAGAGAGTGAGTGAGTGGGAGAGTTCAAGGTCACTCACCAAATTTCGCATAAGTGACACGACTCCAAGCCCTTCCCCAGGTAAATCGCCTTTCAAGCTACATTTGTATAAGCAGAAAATACTTGAGAAGGCGGCCGCAGCAGCTAGGGAACAAGCAAAACTACTTGGTGAGGATGAGGCTGTGAGTGAGGGTCAGCGTGGTGACCCTTCTCGTCCGCCATTGTCTCCCTTATCTACCCACGCCACCCAAGATGACCCGGATGCCCCGCATTCTTCCCCACCACCCCCACCATTGCCAAGGGTTGAGGACCCCCCCACTTTCGGCCTATTTGCCTCCTAGGTCCCCCGACAGGAGACATACTGCTGCCGAAAAGGGGAAAGGTAGGAAATATACCAAAACAATTAAGAAAAGTAAGAGAGTTTTGTTCGAGGCTCCCGCGGCGTCCACCCCGGCCGGCCCCAGCCATACGTCCCCGCAACTTTCCCCACGGTCCTCCCAACCTCTCCCGCCTTCAACATGTCTTCCTGAAGAAGTCTTTGAGCTCGCATCACCAATACCTGGGCCTAGTGACAGTGAAACATTGCTTTCTGTCACTCGTCGCAGGCCAAGGAGCCCAGGACCTCGGGGGGACACAGCCTCACCTGCCACTCCTTCCCAACCTCGCCCACCCGCACGCCGCCCACGCATCACTGGTTCCCCGCCAGATTATGTGGGGGCCACTGATGATGAAGGGCACCTCTCTGAAGACTCTGGCCATGATTACATAGGTCCACCGTCAGGGCAAGATGACCACTCTGACGATGACTATATGGACATCGACGACCCTCGACCCATCCGCTTGGCCCGGCGTCGTGCTGCCCGTCGTGCTGCCCACCGCCCTGGCCGACGCCCTCGCCGCCCTAGGGCGCGCGCCTCCCGAGTTGGCCGTGGACGTGCTGGGCCACCAGCTGGAGCTCCTCGTCAGCGTAGACAAGACCCATTCTATGTTTTTCAGTGGCAAGACGTAGTTGATGAGGATGGATACAACCCTGATGTGCCAGCTTTTGATGAGGTACTGGAGGGTTCAGGCATTACCCCCAATTTTCCTGCAGGCCCCAATGCTCCACCACACGAACTATTTGAGGCCTTCTTTGATGAGGAGGTGGTAGGCTATGTTGTCAAAGAGACAAATAAGCAGCACCAATTCCAGGTCCACTTTTTGGGCAAGGTGACCAAGGGCCACATGAGGCAGTGGACCCCAGTGACTCATAAAGAGTTCATGGTGTTCCTGGCACTCACCATGCTAATGCCTCATGTCAAGAAGCATAGGTTGCCTGACTATTGGATCACCAATGATCTGATATCCACCCCTGCCTTCGGGAAATATATGTCTCGCGACCGGTACCTTGATATCCTCGCAGCGCTCCATCTTGTCACCAACCTTGACGTCCACATCCCAGACAAGCTGGGAAGATTAGGACGTTGTACGAGATGATGCGAGAACGCTTCACCTCCTACTTCAAGCCCTTCCGCAAGGTCGTCATTGATGAGTCTCTTGTGCTGTTCCAGGGAAAACTCAGCTTCCGGCAGTACATCCCCTCAAAAAGACATCGCTTTGGCATAAAATTCTTTGTGCTGTGCGACTGCCAAACTGGCTATGTCCTGGACTTCCTGGTCTACAGCGGGAAGGAAGGGGACTTGCTTGTGGACCCCCTCATTGGCTTTGGCGGAGCAGTGGTGCAAGCCATGATGGATCGCTACTTTCACAAGAATCACGTCCTCTACACGGACAATTATTACACGTCCCCCACTCTCTCACAGTACCTGCATGAGCGCAAGACGGGGACTGTAGGCACAGTACGAGGGAAAAGGAAGGGCATGCCACCTTTCCCTCCAAAGACCAAAAAAGGTGATGTGTTCAAGAAGAAGTCGGGGCCCATTCTGGCTATCCACTGGCACGACCAGCGGAAGGTCAACCTCCTGACCACCATCCACAAGGGGGAAATGGTGGAGACTGGCAAGGTGGATCGCCGCACCCAGGCCAGGGTGACCAAGCCCGATGCTGTCCTGGACTACAACATCAACATGAGGCTAGTGGACAAGTCCGACATGCAGATAGGCTTCATTGACTGCCTGCGTACCTCGTGCAGATGGTACAAAAAGTTCTTTCTGCATATGGTGGACATGTCAGTTCTGAATTCCTACAATATATACAAGCTTCGGAATGTGAACACACCCATGAAGTTCAATAGCCTGCGGAAGTTCCAAAAGCAGGTGTTGACGGAGCTCCTGGAGAAGTATGCTATGCCACAGAGGGCAGTGGCACATCCTGGGCTGCCGTTATTGACCGCTTGCAGTGTGCTCAATACTTGACTAGGCAAAGGCTTGGTTCCCTGCCTCAGAATGAATCAGGAAGAACACAGCAGAAGCGGTGCCATGTCTGCTACAACAGCAGGGTGAGGCCGAGGCCAGGTAAAAAGTCAACCATGGAGTGTGTGGAGTGCAAGGTGGCACTCTGTGCTTTAGAGTGCTTCTTTGATTACCACTCCAAGCTGGAGTTCTAATAATCATACTGAAATTGCCAAATAAAATGACAATATGTACACTATAATTATATATAGGCAAAAAGTGGAAGAAAACCAATTTATTGTAATACAAAAGTCATGTATTATGAGAAAATTGATACAAATACAATTACACCATAATAATATGTGAAAGTGACACATATGTATATACCAAGTGACATTCATATGATTAGAACCTATAGAAATATATAAATCAGTGAAAAAAGACACAATAAATTGTATATAAAACGTTTACAAATCATATAACTAAGTGAAAGTGACACAAGACCTAATATTTGATGGCCAAAGTATAATAAATACTTGTGATAACGAATAATCAGTGCCTAATACAACAATAACCTACCTCAATTACTAATAAAATGTACGGTATCGAGTGAAAATGAGCATTATCAGTGACAGTGACACTCTCTAAAGCATATTTGTCAAAGTGAAAGTGACACAAGACCTAATATTTGATGGCCAAAGTATAATAAACACCTGTGATAACGAATAATCAGTGCCTAATACAACAATAACCTACCTCAATTACTAAAAAAAATTACGGTATCGAGTGAAAATGAGCATTATCAGTGACAGTGACACTCTAAAGCATATTTATCAAAGTGAAAGTGACACAAGACACAATACTTGATGACCAAAGAATAATAAACACCTGTAATAACGAATAATCAGTGCCTAATACAACAATAACCTACCTCAATTACTAATAAAATGTACGGTATCGAGTGAAAATGAGCATTATCAGTGACAGTGACACTCTAAAGCATATTTATCAAACTGAAAGTGACACAAGACACAATGCTTGATGACCAAAGTATAATAAACACCTGTGATAACGAATAATCAGTGCCTAATACAACAATAACCTACCTCAATTACTAATAAAATGTACGGTATCGAGTGAAAATTAGCAATATCAGTGACAGTGATACACTAATAAACATATTTTATATAATTGGCCTCAAAATAACTAGAAAAATATCAAATAAACATCACATTCTCAATATCAAACACTAAAATCGTCTAAGGGAGATAAATACTTTGGCGCGACGAGCGGCTAGGTGCGTCGTAGCCATGGCCGGGGCGACGCGTCCGAACGCGGGAAGAATTTGCCACCGAAAAGCACTCGTCTTCCCGCGCTCACCATTATACAACCAGAGGGGCTAGAGACCTCTACTCAACGCCATTCGACAGAGGAAGGTTTGTGGAACATTATTCTTTTTTATTCACAACATTACATGCCATATTCATTGACTTACAGAGTAGTTACCATAGCCCAAAGATCGTCAAAACACCCGGTACCGCAGCACAGTCGCAAGCTATAGCCCCCGGGGCTGGAGGTAAAGCACACATGTTCTTCCCTTTGGTCACCACCACCACTCAGGGTTATTATACCATCATCAAAACCTACTACCACATGAACACCAGGGTTAGCTTCACCTCCCTTAACCCGGCAAGCGCGATAGGCCTCACGGAAGGCTTCCTATAGGGAAAGCGATAGGCCTCACGGAAGCAGGATTTTTAAAGGCGTACCAAAACGGCGCCAAGCTGTCTAGGGAGTCACAAATTGCGCCACGTTTAGTGCGACATGGTACCTCTCGATGGCACCCACAACCACCCGCCGCACGCACCCCACACAGTCTACACACGCAGTACGCTCTCAGTCACTATGGAGCCTACACGCTCCCCTGACTCGCTCCCTGTTGACTCGCCCAACCCTGTTGCTGGCGGTGTTAGTGCTCGTGGCAGGACACGAACACGTGCCAGGGACCCCTCCTACGTATATACTTCTGAGGATGATGAGCCAGTGCAGCCAAGAAGACCTACACGTGCTGGGAGAGGCACGACACGTGGTGGGAGAGGCACGACACGTGCAACAAGCACGACGAGTGCGAAGAGGTCATTGTCCTCAGCATTTGCTCTGAAAACTGCTACCACAACAACTACTGCCTCTACTGTTGTGGCAACGACGCCCACGGCGCCCACCACCACAGGAAGTACAAGTGGCCGTCCTGGGGATGCAGGAGCATCGGGGGTAGTTGGCAAGAAGGGTAAGGGTAAAGGACACCCTTATCAGTTCAAGAGGAGTAAGGTGACACCTCCCGCCTCTACCACCCCCGCGTTGCCACCACCACCACCACCCACCACGGCCGCCCCTGCCTCACTACCCACCACGGCCGCCCCTGCACCACTGCCCACCACAGCCGCCCATGCACCACCGCCCACGCACGCCCCTGCTCCACCACCCACGCCCACCCATGCCCCTGCTGCTGTTGGAGGGCCTCGTAGAGTTTTGGCAGCCGGTCTAACGCCATCCAAGTTTGACGCCCTCCTCTTCCCTCCTGACTCCTCTGACGACGACGCTGCAGAAGGGGAAGCCTTCGATCCCAGGAACTATGGCAGGGGTGGTGATAGTGGGAGCGAGTCTGAGGAGGATCAAGACCAATATGAGGGAGGTGCAGAGGATTCGGAAGACGACGATGTACTTCTGCACCGTGACCATGACCAAGACCTGTCTGACGACGAAGGCGCAGACGACGTGGCTGACGGAGGGGCTGATCCTGATCCCCCACGGGCGTATAATTTTGCCTGGTCTGAAGGGTCCCATTTCCAACCAGATTTGCACCAGTTCAATGCCAATCTGGCTGGTTCAACAGCAGACTGGCCCTGCAATGACCAGTCCACGGAATCTGATTTCTTCTGTGCATTTTTTGACCAGGAGGTATTATCTCATCTCGTTTCCCAAACCAATGGCTATTTTACCTGGGTGAGGGAAAGAATTGATATGATATCTCCTAGAGCAAGAATTCGTGCATGGGTTGATACGACTGTCCCTGAGCTCCTTGTGTTCTTTGCGTTGTTGCTAATCATGCCTCTCTGCAGGAAGCATGTAATGGAGCATTATTGGAAGCACGACCCAATCATCAACACCCCAATTTTCCGGAAATATATGGCTCGTGATAGATTTTTCTTGCTTCTGCGATTTTTGCACTTCGCAGACAATAATAATCCAAACCGAGCTGATAGAATATGGAAAGTTCGGGATGTATTGACCATGTTGTTGCAAAGGTACAGGAAATTCTTCTACCCCTTTGCCAACCTGGTGATTGATGAGTCGCTCGTGCTTTTCAAAGGACGCCTGGTGTTCAAGCAGTACATCCCCTTGAAGAGACACAGGTTCGGGATCAAGATCTTTGTGTTGTGCGATTGTGAAAGTGGAATAGTGCTCGACATGATCGTATACACCGGCACTGATGTAGACATTCCAAAAGTCGGTGGCAACGACCCATTGGGCATGTCAGGGCACATTGTGAAAAAGATGCTAGAGCCCTACCTGAACAAGGGGCACACGTTGTACACCGACAATTGGTATACAAGTCCTGCACTCTGCCAGTTTCTCCATGACCACAAAACGGGGGCATGTGGGACTGTCAGAACTAACAGGAAGTTCATGCCTAAGTTCCAAGGCAATCGCATAGAACTGGACAACCCCTCCCACAGTGACACCGCTTCTGATGACGACTTGGCAGAGGAACAAAGGCGCCGCAGACAGGACAGACCAAGAAGAAAGAAGAAAGAGCACTACAAGCAGCTGGAGAAGTCTGGGAAAGTTCTGGCGGTAAAGTGGCTCGATAAGCGACCAGTCCACCTGCTTTCGACTGTCCATACAGGTGCCCAAGTGGACTCTGGTAAATTCCACTACCGTACCAAGAAGTCTATCCAGAAACCTGATATGGTGGTGGATTATACCAAGTACATGCGCCTTGTGGACAAGTCTGATTGCCAGCTTGCAGGCGTTGAGTGCCTACGAAAAACAGTGAAGTCGTATCACAAGCTTTTCCTTCACTTTGTTGACATCACGATGCTCAACGCTTACAACATGTGGCTGGTAAAAAAAGACATGGCCCCGAACAAAAAACTCAAGTTCAGGGAGTTCATATACAACGTCGCCTACCAACTCCTACAAAAACACCAACCAGTCTCCGGTCACAGGGGTCGCCGTGCAGTCAACCTCCCAGACAGAGTCATTGATGGATATGACAAACACTACCCTATCCACACCGAGCTATCTGGCACCCGGAGGCTGCAAGTACAGTGCCAGGTCTGTGCCCACTCCACCAGAAAGCCACAAAAAAGAAGAAGCCGAGTCACATCAATGTGCAAGGAATGCAACGTTGGGTTGTGTTTGGGCGAGTGCTTCAGGGACTACCACTCACTCAAGTACTACTAGGAGTGGTACCTGTATCGCCCTATCTCAGCCAAACTCCTGCCCCGCCCACCTACCTCACTGCCTACCTCACTACCTACCTGCCCGTACCTGACCTGCCCGTACCTGACCAACGTGATCTCAAAACACCTGCCTGCCTACCTACTTGCCCGTACCTGACCAACGTGATAATATTATCATAACATGTACAAATTATAGTTGTAGGATAAGTTCATATGTTTTGGTATATACTGTATATATATATATTATATATATATATATATATATATATATATATATATATATATATATATATATATATATATATATATATATATACACAGTATATTATTGTATACAGTATACTGTATATATAAGCAATATTTTCATTTATTATTTCAGTTTAATTCATTAGCCAGGCAATATTTTGTTTTATTTATATATATACCTATGTAATATTATACTTATGTACTAACCTTTTGTAACAACCTTTTGTAATAATAAAACAAACAAAAAAACAAACAAAAACAAATAAATAAACACAAAAAAACATACTTACGCTCTGCTATTCATCAAAGTTTTCGACTTTATGAATAGCAGGGCGTAAGTATGTAAAAAAAAAAATTTCAAGTGATATAAACACTCCAAAAACATCCCCATAACCTCTCTGGTTTCGAACCCACGTCTCTAGGCCTACGTCTCTAGGCCTACATCTCACTCAGTCCATCACTCTAACCACTAGACCATGACTGTTCACACTATACTGACAGCGATTAGTGCGTACGTATTTTCGGGCAGACGAATGCTTGACAAAAAAAAAATATATATACCCTCGATACACTTGTGTATATCGAAGTATTTAGTATGTATAATACTTTTACATAACCTAACATATTCTATCATTACGAACAAACAGTAAAGAAATTTACAAGTAAATAAATAACCTTTCATCCATGAGTTGCAAGCAAATAGTGCGTAAAAATTGTGTAATGAGATATCGGGTTACTCTAACATACTGCGCCATCCAAGAAGCCTTATCGTTGTTTACAATATAGCAACGACAACACAAAGTGTCTATAAGGTCTAAATTTGTGCATACACCCACGCTAATCTCATCTACTTACTGTAATCTGACCCCTTTTCTCTCCCGCGCCACCCACCTTTCTCAATACACCACTCTTATTTCGCCTATTATTCGTCCGTATGCCTCTCTGCGCTTCATTTATCAGTGTATATTATTCACATGGGCTGCCTTACTCATGAATATGAACAGGTGAAACCATAAAGGTGCTTTTTAGGCGAGATATAGAGCGTTGCTTCTCATCAATCGCACGTTCTTGCCTCCACCCTCTCTCTCTCTCCTCCCGCCTGACTCACTCACACACACTCGCTCGCTCGGGGATGTCGTGCCTATCAGCCCATTTTTTTCAACTTGCAGCCACCGTAACTCCACACCCACATTTTTTTAGGGTGGATATATATATATTGGCGGATGTGGCTGCTTATTTCCAAGACATTGAGGTACTTTTTTTAAATTCTGTGAGATCGAATTTTTTGGCAGAAATGCACAAATAACTACCCTAGCTCCTAGGGCTATTTAGCGCTTAACAGGTTAAGCACACATGGTCTTCCCTTGGGTCAGCACCACCACTCAGTGTTGTTATACCATCATCAAAACCTACTACCACATGAACACCAGGGTTAGCTTCACCTCCCTTAAGCACACATGGTCTTCCCTTTGGTCAGCACCACCACTCAGTGTTGTTATACCATCATCAAAACCTACTACACATGAACAGCAGGGTCAGCTTCAGGTCAGGTCAGGTGAAGGTATGAAGGGATAAGTCTTTACAACGGCCCCTCGTAGCTACTTTCTACTTTCCTATTTTCTGTAGAGTGTAGAGAGGGTAGAAGGGTGTTGGAGAGGAAGCTGTTGGAGTGGCTTTGTTATGTGTATTATTAGTTTATGTATGGTGATAGTGAAGGTATAGAGGGATAAGCCTTTACAACGGCTCCTCGTAGCTACTTTCTACTTTTATATTTTCCGAAGAGTGTAGAGAGGGGAGAAGGGGTGTTGGAGGGAGAGGAAGTTGTTGGAGTGGCTTTGTTATGTGTTTATTAGTTTATATGGTGATAGTGAACGTATAGAGGGATAAGCTTTTACAACGGTTCCTCGTAATACTTTCTGCTTCCTATTTTCTGAACAGTGTAGAGGTTGGGGGGGGGGGGGGGGAGCACAGTGGGAGGGAGGGTAGGACCTGGTAGGTAGATCTAAAAAAACTGTCCCTAGTACTATCCTTTACTCTAAACTTTCCCTCTTACTAACGTTTCTGAGCCAGTACCGATACAAAGGTCAGCCCTGTGGATCTACACGGTCTATGGGCAAGCTCATAAGAAGAAGATGAAGAAGAAGAAGAAGAAGAAGAAGTGGTGGGAGGCAGGTCACGTGCCCATATAGCTCAAGCTGGCACTCCTGGACTAAGCATCCAATATGACTCAAATTAATTTCAGAAAGTAGACGTGGTGTGATATTAGCCATGCCAGCGGTACCCCATGATCCTGTGTAGACCTTGGTACCAAAGGAGTTGATGTGTCTCTCTAAATCACTGTTATGTGTCTATGTCTCACAACCAGCAGACTATTGCATCAATCCTAAGTTGTTGTTATATTTTCTCACCTCGGAACTGTAGGATGTCCATTAGCCTGTAACTCTTGTGAGGCCCCAAGATTATCGATTGAAGCTTTGAGGTGCTTCATATGTTGCTCTAGATCAGGGGTCGGCAACCTGCGGCTCAGGAGCCGCATGCGGCTCTTTCAGGACACTTGTGTGGCCCCAGAAGCTTCAGAAATAATCATTCTTCCTTCAAAATAAAGGCATCATATAACACTTTCAAGGCAACATTAGATTTGTTTATTCAACTTCGAAAACATGTGTAGCTATCAATCGTTATGATTTCTAAAATGTGACACATGTCTTTCCTAAGCTTGTGAAGGCCAGGATATGAACAATATCACTATAATTTGTTTAGTTCAGAAGTACGGTATATTATCATATTTTTGAAATACTGTAGATTCGGTTGATGAGACCAATTGTTTGTATTGCGGCTCCGAGAGTACAACATTTTTATGAAACTTTACAAAAATGGCTCTTCTAGCTTTAAGGGTTGCTGACCACTGCTCTAGATGGTCAAGGGGTCGCAACAACGTTTTGGTTGCTAGATTTTTGCTACACTAGATGATAAACTTTATTATTTTATACATGTCACTTGATTTAAGAGAGCAGTTATGTGGTCTATCACAGCATCTTCAAATATGGTCGGGCATCTATGCTATAAATTGGTGACGATATAGTGGGTGTTTTCTAGACGTGTCGGGAAGCCAGGATATTTGTAGAATAGCAGTAACGATCAGATCACCTCAGAAAAAGCCCTGACATTTGGCGTGGACTTGTTGTATGGTCCATTAGGTCTGCACGCTAACCACTGTGCAATCGCCTCCCCTATATGTTTTACGTTTATAAGCCTTTGTGGATCGTCTACACCGGACCTGTGACGTCGTAGTAGTGTAAGTCCACCATCCAGTCCAGGATGAGGATACTCATGTGAAGTCACTATGACGTCACAGGTCCGATATAGACGATCCACAAAATCCTTTATACCACTGCTAATAATTATTTCAGTGCCATTGCATTTTGCAAGATAGTTATGTGCAGGTTGGCGATTTTTGTCTCAACCCATGCACCACCACAGTTAAAATGCGCAAGTGAATTAAGCAAGGAAGGAGGAACTGTGAACCTGGATATTTAGCAGACCAAATAAATATGTACAAGTTGGCTGAATATGAAATTACATGTATGTTTAAATGTACCAACAAATATTTTACTGTTACTTTTGGACAATATAAATATCTATAGCTCCAACTTCATAATAGCCTCAATCTCGCAAAGGGGCTATTGTAACATTGGTATGTTATATAATGGATGTATAGGATGATCTATTATTCTATACACAATATCATATGCTTTCTGTTCCTATTTGTGTATTTAAAGATACTCAACACGGCTTTCGTAAAAACGTTCCTGTTTAACAAACTAAAAGCGCATGGAATACAAGACGGTCTGTTGTTGTTCCCCAAGCTGCCTGGCCGAACAGCCCCAAGGCCCCGAGCAAGGCCAAGGCCATAACCAAGCGCCCCAACAGAACTCTCCCTGCCGACCACAATAAAGCCTGGGTGACCGAAGCCACTCCATGGCGGGGAGCTGAGGAGAGTGCGGAAACGCCCAGGAAACCAAAGCCCAACCAGGGCCCTGTGCCCCTCAGCAATTATGAAGAGAAAGTTGAGGGGCAAAGGAAAATTTGACGCTTTAGCTTCCAATCTTGGTAGATTGGGAGGTCAATCCACGGAAGAGATGCCGTCACTTGAGATCTAGAAAATATATAAGTAAAAGGAACAGTCAGAGTAAGCTATGGGTATGGCAGAGATCGCTCAGCTCTCACTCTGATAGACCAGCCCATCACCACATGACTAGAACCCAATCCTCTCGGCATCAGCTAGGAAAGGCCCTAGAAAGCCGCCTTTGGCGGGGGGATAGCTCCCCTATTTCAACCCCTTTCGGGATTGGGCACCCGCCCACAAGACGGTCTGTTGAATTGGATAGAAAATTGGGTCAGTGACAGAAAGCAAAAAGTAGTCATAAACGGTAAGGCATCTAAATGGACCAATGTAAGTAGCGGGGTACCCCAGGGATCGGTACTAGGACCAATTCTCTTTCTAATTTACATCAACGACATAGATGAGGGTCTCACCTGTACAATCTCAAAATTTGCTGACGATACAAAAATTGCAAATAGCTACTCTCAAAAGAACAAGTTGACGATATGCAACACAATCTAGATAAATTGTCATGTTGGGGCCCAAATTTGACAAATGAGTTTCATGCGGATAAATGTAAAGTACACATATCGGATACCTAAATGAGAAGGCAGACTATGCAATGAATGACACTCAGCTTAAGAATGTAAACAGAGAAACCGATCTGGAAAGTAAACAATATCGAGTAACCTAAAACCGATTCAACAATGCTCAGAAGTTGTTAAGAAGGCAAACAAAATAATTGGCTTTATAGGCAGGTCATTTGAGCATAAATCCAAAGAAGTTATCCTAACCCTTTACAATTCCTTAGTCCGCCTCTTCGGGAATACTGCGTTCAATCATGGTGCCCTTATTACCAAAAAGATATAAACAAGCTAGAACGAGTTCAACGTAGAGTTACCAAAATGATACCTAGCCTAAAGAACAAACCATACGAAGAGCGTCTTAGAGAATTAAATCTATCTCCTTTAACCCAGCGCAGATTAAGAGGTGACTTAATTCAAGTGTTCAAAATCATCAAAGGCATCGACAATAGGAACTGTAGTAAATACTTCACTATCGACCAATCTAATTACACGCGGGGAAACGGTTGCAAAATTATTGGTAAATCTTTTAACTCACTCGAATCTTATGAATTTTTTCTTCAATCGAGCTGTCCACTTGTGGAGTGGACTTCCCGTAGACATTATAGACTGCAGCATCGTTGATTCATTTAAACTCCGCATAGACAAATATTCTCGCATCAAACCCGCGAGACTGGACTGCGTTTGTAAATGAATAAGTTTATTTTATCCTCCCCTCAGTTTACTAACCCCTCTGTCCCCTACTAACTTCCTAATCCTGCCATGGACATTTAGTTCCCTTTCCAATGTTCCCTTACCAACTCTAAACCACTGTTTGGACACTTGACTCTCAGTGTTTTGGGAGGACAAGCAGACTAGAAGGGTCAATAGACCTGTTGTTGCTTGATTTCCTTTGTACTCCTTTGTACTCCTACTTTCTCTAGCCTAGTTTCAAAACCAAAGGAGGAGGTTGTGCATACGTTCACAACAAACTCACTTGCTCTCGTGTTCCCGATTTCGACTCCTCTGAATTCTCAACTTAGTGGCTCAAACTTTCCTGTCATTCTCATACTAAATATTTCTGTGCTGTCTATCTTTCCCTTAACGCTACCGACTTTACCAAATTCTTCGTCTATATAAACTTTAAAGTGGAACACATTCTTTCTATCTCTCCCTGCTCTGAAATCTCCATCTTAGGAGATTTCAGCGTTCACCACCGCAATGGCTCTCCTCTCACTCTACTGACCAACCTGGTGAACAAGCCTACGTCTTTTCTATCATAAATGACCTAGAGCAGCTGGTCCAGCAACCCACCTGTATCCCAGATCGCTTCGGAGATCGGCCCAACCTTCTTGACTTATTTCTGACTTCTAACCCTTCTTATTATACTGTCAGTTTTTTCTCTCCTTTGGGCTCCTCCGACCATAAACTTATCTCTGTCACCTGCCCTATCTCTTCAGTACGGCCATCCAATCCTCCCAGCCAGCGGCGCTTGTGGCACTTTGGCGCTGCCGACTGGGAGGCTCTCCGGCAGTGCCTCTTTGATTTCCCATAGAATGACTTTCTGCTTCCGTGGCCGAGGACCCTCAGAGAGTGCTGAACGCATTACAAAGGTAATCCTCTCGGGCATGGAAGTGTACATTCCATTTTCTTTCTATCGGTCTAATGCAAAAAAATCTTGGTTTACCATGCTTGTTCTACTGCTGTCCACAACAAGGAGGAAGCATTCAAACGGTACGGACGCCTAAAATTCAATTATCTCGTTCTTCCTATGTTTCTGCCCGGAATCAAGCCAAATCTGTTCTTCGACTTGCCAAGCACTCTTTCATCAATAATAAATGCACTGAACTATCCACCTCTAGCTCTTCCCAAGCTTTCTGGCATCTAGCCAAAGCATCTCCAACAACTTTTCTTCCTCGTCTTTCCCTCCACTTACCACTCTGATGGCACAACCATCACTTCTTCCTCTGACAACCCGAACTCTTTGCTCAAACCTTTGCCAGAGACTCTACCTTGGATGATTCCTGTGTTATTCCTACCTCTCCACCCCCCTCCTAAAAATCTAAATGCCTTAAAATCCTAATCTCTTCTAAAGATGCAGTTGCTACCCTCTCTGTGCTTAATACTAAGAAAGCGTATGGTCCTAACGGCGTTCCTCCTATTGTACTTAAAAACTGTGCTTCCGTCGACTCCCTGCCTAGACAAACTCTTTCGTCACTGTCTTTCCTTTAACGTCTCTCTCTCTTGCTGGAAGCTTGCTCTCATTCAACCTCTCCCAAAGAAGACGGGACCGCTGTCAACCCTCCAACTATCGTTCAATCGCTCTCATCTCTTGTATCTCTAAAGTTTTTGAAACTATTCTTGCTTCCAAATTTCTTAAGCATTTCTCTTCTCATAATCTGCTCTCAGATCGCCAGTATGGCTTCCTTAAGGGTCTACTGGTGATCTTCTTTCATATCTTACTAATTCTTGGTCATCCAACTTTCGGGACGCGGTGAGGCTTTTTCTGTTGCACTAGACATATCGAAAGCCTTCGATAGAGTTTGGCACAAATCTTTAATTTCCAAACTGCCCTCCTTCGGTTTCTGTCCGTCCATCTGTGCATTTGTCTCTAATTTCCTTTCTGGCCGTTCCATAGCTGCGGTTGTGGAAGGCCATCGCTCATTTCCTCATCCTATCAACTCCGATGTTTCTCAGGGTTCTGTCCTATCTCCTATTCTCCTTTGTACTCTCTTTCTAATTTTCATAAATGATTTTCTCAACTGTACATCCAGTCCCATCCATTCATATGCAGACGACTCTACCTTACACCACTCAATTAGTTTTCCAGAAAGCCCCTCAAAAGAAAACGTAATGAAGCCATAAAATACTCTCTTCTGATCTAGATACTATTTCCAATTGGGGTAGAGAAAACCTTGTTGCATTTAATGCTTCCAAAACTCAATTTATCCATCTTACTACCCATCAGGAACCTCCAGCGAACTATCCATTATTCTTCAACAATACAAAATCGAGCACTTCATCTTCTCTAAATGTTCTCGGTGTCTCTTTTTCTTCTGCTCTCACTTGGAAAAGACCATATGAACAGTCTCGCTAAGGCAGCCTCCCATAAGCTGGGTGTGCTCAACCGCCTCAAGGGGTTCTTAACCCCTGCACAGCTTCTTGCTTGAACAGGGGCACAGTGCGTCCTCGTATTGAGTATTGTTCTCATGTATGGGGAGGATCCATCACACCGCACTCCTAGATAAAGTAGAAAGGAAAGCCTTTCATATCATCAACATCCGTCCACTCATCAACTCTCTGCAATATCTCTCTTCGCCGCAATGTTGTATCTCTCTCGCTATTCTATCGCTACTACAATAATCAGTGTTCCTCGGAGCTTTCCCAGTGTATACCACCTCCTCTACGTAGGGTACATAGGACCTGCCTTGCAACACAATCCCACCCCTACTCTGTGCAACTCTCCAACCCATTAGTGAAACGCTATTCTCAAACTTTCTTCTATGCAGCTGCTGAGCACTGGAACTCTCTCCCAGAATCAGTCTTTCCTCTTCCTATGACTTAAATTCCTTCAAACTCCGTGTGTCCAGGCATTTTAGCTCGAACGTCTCTTGATTTCGGCCCTGTCACTCTTTGAAATCTGGAGGAGGCACTCGCTGCAGGCAGTTATGCCTTTTGTCTCCCTCATTCACATAGAGAAAAAAAATCGCTAACTGGTTGTGGAGGGAGGTAGTAGGGTTAAAAACTCAGTCTGGAGATTTATACTAAAAGTAGTTATGTGGTTTTATCCCCAATAAGTTTATAAGTGACTGGGTGTAAAGGGGGTCTTTTAGAGTTAATGAGAAGGGCAAGGACCTGGCAGTAACGGAATAGAACTTCCCTTGCTTAGGTCTCTTGGTGAAGTGACAGAGCAACCTCCCGGCTTGTGAAAAAAAGGGGATAGCTGTGTAGTCAGCAATTCTAGGTGGGTCATGAGGGGGTTTTGTAGAGGTTAATTTGACATTCTGTGATGTCAAGGAGGGATAGATTGTTTACGATAATGTTTCTAATAGGTAATTATAAACAATCTAGATAATTATATCTTTGTGATCAGTTTAACATAGAGATTATGAAGGTGTAGTCAATTATATGATTAATTAAAGGGGTTAATAGATTATCAGTTTTTTTTATTATGTATATATACTGTATATATATACCGTTATATAGAATATAGAATTATCTTAGAGTGTGATGGAACAGGGGGTGGTCAAATATGACAGTTAAATTGATAGGGAGTAATTAATAAGAGCGGCTTATATGAGAGTCAGTCTAGTTAACATGTATTTATATTTAAGTGTAATACACAGGTAGTATATATATATTATATATTATATATATATATATATATATATATATATATACGGTATATATATCTATATATATATATAATGAATAAACATGAATTTCAAAACAAATTCACAACACTTTTAGACAAAGTATAAAAGAAAGCCTTTCGTCTCATTAATTTAACTCGCGTCCACTCACCGATTCTCTGCAATCCTCCCTCTCTCCTAGAAGCACTGTTGCATATATCTGGTCATGCTATCGCTATTACAATAATCAGTGTTCCTCAGAGCTTTCTCAGTGTATACCACACCTCTACCTAGGGTACGGAGCATCCGTCTTGCAACACCATCCCACCTCTACTATGTGCAGCTCTCCAACCCTATAGTGAAACAATACTCCCAATCTTTCTTCCAGTCAACAGCTAAGCTCTGGAACCCTCTCCCTAAATCCATCTTTTCCTGTATCATATGACTTAAATTGCTTCAAACTCCGTGTGTCCAGACATTTTGGATTTCGGCCCTGGCATTCATCACAGGCAGTTTTGCTTTCTGTCTCCCTGATCTCACATTGAAAACAATATATATATATATAGATATATATACTGTATATATAATTATAAAAAATATACCTGAATACGGTGAACAACAAATGTCTAACCTCAACAACCTAGGATCGAACCAGGGACAGTCAGGACCAGCTAGGGAATTCATGTTTTAGCCAACACCACCACGACGTCATAAAATCTCACTAAAGAATTTTCCTTTCTATATTTAGGAGATGCAGAAATCCTCCTTGGAAGGGAATTATTCCATTTGACCTTACCACGTCGTAGGACCCATATATCCAGAGTAACCACATTACACAGGATTTTTACAGCTTGTCTCACGTAAATTGAATTAAATTAATTTAAATTGATTTTATTCTTCAGGCAAGACAAAGGTTACTATAGATATGCAAAGGTATATCTCAAAAGTACCACATGAGTTACATGAATATATATTTTCTACCGTCAACCCCTGGGGGAATTTTTTTTTGAATCATAGACAGTCATATGATTGTTAACACAGAACTCCCACGACTATACAAAGCGACCAGTAAATAATTAAAACGAAATAGTTTCCTCAAATCAGATATTTTCGAAGTTGCCATAACTGCCAATAGGAAACCTGGACTACTACCTTATTATAATCCAATTGCTTGCTAATTCGCACCGTTCGATCAATCATCGTTGAAGATACTTTCTGTGGACCTTAGTTCTAATATATTAAATTGTAGTTATATCCAATACGAGAACCGCTATGTTTCTTCTATCTGTGGCTTATCGATAGCTGATTTGTAAAGAATCTATAGGATTCTAGGAGTTTTCTAAGATAGATTTATGCCTACTGGATTTCAGAGGTAAATTGAGGAACATGTAGTCTGGAGGTTAAGTCTAAGCCCACTAAATCATATCGATCAGCCACCTTTTAGATTCCACTGTAATTATCAATGGGATAAATTTGTTTCTGTTAATTTTGTGCTATGTGTATAAAGGAGACAAAAGGCAAGTTGCTTTGTACACGAGTGTCTTCCCCCAAAGCCAAAAGAGTGACAGGACCAAATTCAAGAGACTTTGGGGTCAAATAGCCTGGACACACGAAGTTTAATCAAGTTTAAATCATAGGATGAAGGAAGATTGATTGAGGGAGAGAGTTCCATATTTTATCTGTTGAGTAGAAGAAAGAATAAGAAAACTTGCCAATTCTTGGGTGGGAGGAGCTGGACAGAATAGGAGTGGGAATGTGATGAAAGGCCTCGCACTCGGCCCCAAGGGCTGAGATAGTTCTGAAGAACACTGATTGTTTGTAATAGCGATAAACAGATGGGAAAAAGATGATACATTGCGGATGTGTAGAAAGATATTGTAGAGAACTAGTGAGAGGAAAGTGAAGTTGATGAAACAAAATTATTTGGACACTAATCTTTCGAAAAGTGGCTGTATGGGTGTCGCCTCCCACACACATGCGAACAATATTCAATAAGAGGGAATCACTGTGCCCAGATACAGAGCAAGAAGGCTGTGTGGGAGGTGTTGCAAAAACCACGAGACTATTGAACAAACTTAACTTTTAGGAAGCTGTTTTAGCAAGGAGTGGTAATTATGATCTTTCCAAGAAAGGTCGGATGAAAAAGATACACTTAGGAAAATTGGAGAGACGTTTGAGGGTTGATTTGTGTATTGTTGAAGAGTAAGATTGATTGTCTTGCGGAAGATTGCGATGA
>CM064537.1:7148051-7329111 GCA_032716605.1 Paralithodes platypus | reverse complement strand
TCATTTTTCGATGGCCAACATTTTACTGTAGAACATTTGGAACCATTTGCTAAAATGGTTGACGAAAAAGGCGCTTTAATTGACGAAAAAAGAGCTCTTCTGATTATTCCCTTATACTACATTTCACACTATCAAAGATATTAACAAATCAATATAATTACCATGCAAGTACTGTATGTATGTGTTAATAGTGGAATAGCATGACAAAGGGCCAGTACGGCTACCCTCAAAATTTACATCCCACCTTCAAAATACCAAATATATCATCTTCTTTAAAAGAGTAAAATGCGTAAACAGCTATACTAAGCAGATTTTTGGTTTGCATTATAGATTTGTCCACGTATGCCAAGGACACTGTTATCCTTTCATCATATATTCAGTATCACAATTAATATTGTAACCATAGTCACCTTTGTTTTTTTGTAGGTTGTCTAGTTCATGTCTGTTCATAAACTTTACCACATCCTACTGTTTAGTTCCCTTGTACGAGTGTTCCTTTTCCTGTCCTACTCCTTTAACACCATACTTTTCCTTTTCGTTTGTATTCTTCTATACATGTTTTTCATTCACTTCTCTATGTTTGCTTTATTCCTAACTGTTACTTTCCTTATATGTTGCTTTCTTAGTTTTCCACTAAAGCCTCACACATATTGTTATTATTATTTATATTCTGCACTTCTTTATTCGTGCCTTATCTCACTCCCTTAAGCACACATGTTCTTCCCTTTGGTCACCACCACCACTCAGGGTTGTTATACCATCATCAAAACCTACTACCACATGAACACCTGGGTTAGCTTCACCTCCCTTAAACCCCTCCAACCCGGAAGGGTTCTTGAACGCCCATAACAACCTCGGCCCGCGCAACCCGGAAGGGCTCTTGAACGCCCATTGCTTGCGTGCGTGCTTTCGAATGCCGCGCGTACATTTTTTGGTATCGTGGGACGGTAGGTGGCGCCACCAGGCGTAAACTACGCCACAGCAACAGTATCTACCCCGACGCCATCATGGACAGTACGCCAAATAGTGATTCCGCTGTGTCCGATACCGTGCTTCCTACGACGCCCTTGCTAGTTCGTCGCGCCTTACCCCGACGCCATCGCCTAAATGTGTTATCTCCCGGAGGTATTGAGACGACATTGAGACTTTATGAGCGAGCTGATGCCAAGCATAATGTTGATGATGAAGTCAGTGACGACTCCAGTAATTATAAGTCGAGTGATTATGGCCATGAGAGTGACAAAGAAGAGCAATTCCTGGGATTTGCGAGAGAAAACATGAGAGTGATGAAGGTGATGTACCAGTTGTTGAGGAAGCTGGTTTACCTAAAGACAGTGAACTTGAGAGAGTGAGTGAGTGGGAGAGTTCAAGGTCACTCACCAAATTTCGCATAAGTGACACGACTCCAAGCCCTTCCCCAGGTAAATCGCCTTTCAAGCTACATTTGTATAAGCAGAAATACTTGAGAAGGCGGCCGCAGCAGCTAGGGAACAAGCAAAACTACTTGGTGAGGATGAGGCTGTGAGTGAGGGTCAGCGTGGTGACCCTTCTCGTCCGCCATTGTCTCCCTTATCTACCCACGCCACCCAAGATGACCCGGATGCCCCGCATTCTTCCCCACCACCCCCACCATTGCCAAGGGTTGAGGACCCCCCCACTTTCGGCCTATTTGCCTCCTAGGTCCCCCGACAGGAGACATACTGCTGCCGAAAAGGGGAAAGGTAGGAAATATACCAAAACAATTAAGAAAAGTAAGAGAGTTTTGTTCGAGGCTCCCGCGGCGTCCACCCCGGCCGGCCCCAGCCATACGTCCCCGCAACTTTCCCCACGGTCCTCCCAACCTCTCCCGCCTTCAACATGTCTTCCTGAAGAAAGTCTTTGAGCTCGCATCACCAATACCTGGGCCTAGTGACAGTGAAACATTGCTTTCTGTCACTCGTCGCAGGCCAAGGAGCCCAGGACCTCGGGGGGACACAGCCTCACCTGCCACTCCTTCCCAACCTCGCCCACCCCGCACGCCGCCCACGGCATCACTGGTTCCCCGCCAGATTATGTGGGGGCCACTGATGATGAAGGGCACCTCTCTGAAGACTCTGGCCATGATTACATAGGTCCACCGTCAGGGCAAGATGACCACTCTGACGATGACTATATGGACATCGACGACCCTCGACCCATCCGCTTGGCCCGGCGTCGTGCTGCCCGTCGTGCTGCCCACCGCCCTGGCCGACGCCCTCGCCGCCCTAGGGCGCGCGCCTCCCGAGTTGGCCGTGGACGTGCTGGGCCACCAGCTGGAGCTCCTCGTCAGCGTAGACAAGACCCATTCTATGTTTTCAGTGGCAAGACGTAGTTGATGAGGATGGATACAACCCTGATGTGCCAGCTTTTGATGAGGTACTGGAGGGTTCAGGCATTACCCCCAATTTTCCTGCAGGCCCCAATGCTCCACCACACGAACTATTTGAGGCCTTCTTTGATGAGGAGGTGGTAGGCTATGTTGTCAAAGAGACAAATAAGCAGCACCAATTCCAGGTCCACTTTTTGGGCAAGGTGACCAAGGGCCACATGAGGCAGTGGACCCCAGTGACTCATAAAGAGTTCATGGTGTTCCTGGCACTCACCATGCTAATGCCTCATGTCAAGAAGCATAGGTTGCCTGACTATTGGATCACCAATGATCTGATATCCACCCCTGCCTTCGGGAAATATATGTCTCGCGACCGGTACCTTGATATCCTCGCAGCGCTCCATCTTGTCACCAACCTTGACGTCCACATCCCAGACAAGCTGGGAAGATTAGGACGTTGTACGAGATGATGCGAGAACGCTTCACCTCCTACTTCAAGCCCTTCCGCAAGGTCGTCATTGATGAGTCTCTTGTGCTGTTCCAGGGAAAAACTCAGCTTCCGGCAGTACATCCCCTCAAAAAGACATCGCTTTGGCATAAAATTCTTTGTGCTGTGCGACTGCCAAACTGGCTATGTCCTGGACTTCCTGGTCTACAGCGGGAAGGAAGGGGACTTGCTTGTGGACCCCCTCATTGGCTTTGGCGGAGCAGTGGTGCAAGCCATGATGGATCGCTACTTTCACAAGAATCACGTCCTCTACACGGACAATTATTACACGTCCCCCACTCTCTCACAGTACCTGCATGAGCGCAAGACGGGGACTGTAGGCACAGTACGAGGGAAAAGGAAGGGCATGCCACCTTTCCCTCCAAAGACCAAAAAAGGTGATGTGTTCAAGAAGAAGTCGGGGCCCATTCTGGCTATCCACTGGCACGACCAGCGGAAGGTCAACCTCCTGACCACCATCCACAAGGGGGAAATGGTGGAGACTGGCAAGGTGTATCGCCGCACCCAGGCCAGGGTGACCAAGCCCGATGCTGTCCTGGACTACAACATCAACATGAGGCTAGTGGACAAGTCCGACATGCAGATAGGCTTCATTGACTGCCTGCGTACCTCGTGCAGATGGTACAAAAAGTTCTTTCTGCATATGGTGGACATGTCAGTTCTGAATGCCTACAATATATACAAGCTTCGGAATGTGAACACACCCATGAAGTTCAATAGCCTGCGGAAGTTCCAAAAGCAGGTGTTGACGGAGCTCCTGGAGAAGTATGCTATGCCACAGAGGGCAGTGGCACATCCTGGGCTGCCGTTATTGACCGCTTGCAGTGTGCTCAATACTTGACTAGGCAAAGGCTTGGTTCCCTGCCTCAGAATGAATCAGGAAGAACACAGCAGAAGCGGTGCCATGTCTGCTACAACAGCAGGGTGAGGCCGAGGCCAGGTAAAAAGTCAACCATGGAGTGTGTGGAGTGCAAGGTGGCACTCTGTGCTTTAGAGTGCTTCTTTGATTACCACTCCAAGCTGGAGTTCTAATAATCATACTGAAATTGCCAAATAAAATGACAATATGTACACTATATTATATATAGGCAAAAAGTGGAAGAAAACCAATTTATTGTAATACAAAAGTCATGTATTATGAGAAAATTGATACAAATACAATTACACCATAATAATATGTGAAAGTGACACATATGTATATACCAAGTGACATTCATATGATTAGAACCTATAGAAATATATAAATCAGTGAAAAAAGACACAATAAAATTGTATATAAAACGTTTTACAAATCATATAACTAAGTGAAAGTGACACAAGACCTAATATTTGATGGCCAAAGTATAATAAATACTTGTGATAACGAATAATCAGTGCCTAATACAACAATAACCTACCTCAATTACTAATAAAATGTACGGTATCGAGTGAAAATGAGCATTATCAGTGACAGTGACACTCTCTAAAGCATATTTGTCAAAGTGAAAGTGACACAAGACCTAATATTTGATGGCCAAAGTATAATAAACACCTGTGATAACGAATAATCAGTGCCTAATACAACAATAACCTACCTCAATTACTAAAAAAAAATTACGGTATCGAGTGAAAATGAGCATTATCAGTGACAGTGACACTCTAAAGCATATTTATCAAAGTGAAAGTGACACAAGACACATACTTGATGACCAAAGAATAATAAACACCTGTAATAACGAATAATCAGTGCCTAATACAACAATAACCTACCTCAATTACTAATAAAATGTACGGTATCGAGTGGAAAATGAGCATTATCAGTGACAGTGACACTCTAAAGCATATTTATCAAACTGAAAGTGACACAAGACACAATGCTTGATGACCAAAGTATAATAAACACCTGTGATAACGAATAATCAGTGCCTAATACAACAATAACCTACCTCAATTACTAATAAAATGTACGGTATCGAGTGAAAATTAGCAATATCAGTGACAGTGATACACTAATAAACATATTTTATATAATTGGCCTCAAAATAACTAGAAAAATATCAAATAAACATCACATTCTCAATATCAAACACTAAAATCGTCTAAGGGAGAAAAATACTTTGGCGCGACGAGCGGCTAGGTGCGTCGTAGCCATGGCCGGGGCGACGCGTCCGAACGCGGGAAGAATTTGCCACCGAAAAGCACTCGTCTTCCCGCGCTCACCATTATACAACCAGAGGGGCTAGAGACCTCTACTCAACGCCATTCGACAGAGGAAGGTTTGTGGAACATTATTCTTTTTTATTCACAACATTACATGCCATATTCATTGACTTACAGAGTAGTTACCATAGCCCAAAGATCGTCAAAACACCCGGTACCGCAGCACAGTCGCAAGCTATAGCCCCCGGGGCTGGAGGTAAAGCACACATGTTCTTCCCTTTGGTCACCACCACCACTCAGGGTTATTATACCATCATCAAAACCTACTACCACATGAACACCAGGGTTAGCTTCACCTCCCTTAACCCGGCAAGCGCGATAGGCCTCACGGAAGGCTTCCTATAGGGAAAGCGATAGGCCTCACGGAAGCAGGATTTTTAAAGGCGTACCAAAACGGCGCCAAGCTGTCTAGGGAGTCACAAATTGCGCCACGTTTAGTGCGACATGGTACCTCTCGATGGCACCCACAACCACCCGCCGCACGCACCCCACACAGTCTACACACGCAGTACGCTCTCAGTCACTATGGAGCCTACACGCTCCCCTGACTCGCTCCCTGTTGACTCGCCCAACCCTGTTGCTGGCGGTGTTAGTGCTCGTGGCCGGACACGAACACGTGCCAGGGACCCCTCCTACGTATATACTTCTGAGGATGATGAGCCAGTGCAGCCAAGAAGACCTACACGTGCTGGGAGAGGCACGACACGTGGTGGGAGAGGCACGACACGTGCAACAAGCACGACGAGTGCGAAGAGGTCATTGTCCTCAGCATTTGCTCTGAAAACTGCTACCACAACAACTACTGCCTCTACTGTTGTGGCAACGACGCCCACGGCGCCCACCACCACAGGAAGTACAAGTGGCCGTCCTGGGGATGCAGGAGCATCGGGGGTAGTTGGCAAGAAGGGTAAGGGTAAAGGACACCCTTATCAGTTCAAGAGGAGTAAGGTGACACCTCCCGCCTCTACCACCCCCGCGTTGCCACCACCACCACCACCACCCACCACGGCCGCCCCTGCCTCACTACCCACCACGGCCGCCCCTGCACCACTGCCCACCACAGCCGCCCATGCACCACCGCCCACGCACGCCCCTGCTCCACCACCCACGCCCACCCATGCCCCTGCTGCTGTTGGAGGGCCTCGTAGAGTTTTGGCAGCCGGTCTAACGCCATCCAAGTTTGACGCCCTCCTCTTCCCTCCTGACTCCTCTGACGACGACGCTGCAGAAGGGGAAGCCTTCGATCCCAGGAACTATGGCAGGGGTGGTGATAGTGGGAGCGAGTCTGAGGAGGATCAAGACCAATATGAGGGAGGTGCAGAGGATTCGGAAGACGACGATGTACTTCTGCACCGTGACCATGACCAAGACCTGTCTGACGACGAAGGCGCAGACGACGTGGCTGACGGAGGGGCTGATCCTGATCCCCCACGGGCGTATAATTTTGCCTGGTCTGAAGGGTCCCATTTCCAACCAGATTTGCACCAGTTCAATGCCAATCTGGCTGGTTCAACAGCAGACTGGCCCTGCAATGACCAGTCCACGGAATCTGATTTCTTCTGTGCATTTTTTGACCAGGAGGTATTATCTCATCTCGTTTCCCAAACCAATGGCTATTTTACCTGGGTGAGGGAAAGAATTGATATGATATCTCCTAGAGCAAGAATTCGTGCATGGGTTGATACGACTGCTCCTGAGCTCCTTGTGTTCTTTGCGTTGTTGCTAATCATGCCTCTCTGCAGGAAGCATGTAATGGAGCATTATTGGAAGCACGACCCAATCATCAACACCCCAATTTTCCGGAAATATATGGCTCGTGATAGATTTTTCTTGCTTCTGCGATTTTTGCACTTCGCAGACAATAATAATCCAAACCGAGCTGATAGAATATGGAAAGTTCGGGATGTATTGACCATGTTGTTGCAAAGGTACAGGAAATTCTTCTACCCCTTTGCCAACCTGGTGATTGATGAGTCGCTCGTGCTTTTCAAAGGACGCCTGGTGTTCAAGCAGTACATCCCCTTGAAGAGACACAGGTTCGGGATCAAGATCTTTGTGTTGTGCGATTGTGAAAGTGGAATAGTGCTCGACATGATCGTATACACCGGCACTGATGTAGACATTCCAAAAGTCGGTGGCAACGACCCATTGGGCATGTCAGGGCACATTGTGAAAAAGATGCTAGAGCCCTACCTGAACAAGGGGCACACGTTGTACACCGACAATTGGTATACAAGTCCTGCACTCTGCCAGTTTCTCCATGACCACAAAACGGGGGCATGTGGGACTGTCAGAACTAACAGGAAGTTCATGCCTAAGTTCCAAGGCAATCGCATAGAACTGGACAACCCCTCCCACAGTGACACCGCTTCTGATGACGACTTGGCAGAGGAACAAAGGCGCCGCAGACAGGACAGACCAAGAAGAAAGAAGAAAGAGCACTACAAGCAGCTGGAGAAGTCTGGGAAAGTTCTGGCGGTAAAGTGGCTCGATAAGCGACCAGTCCACCTGCTTTCGACTGTCCATACAGGTGCCCAAGTGGACTCTGGTAAATTCCACTACCGTACCAAGAAGTCTATCCAGAAACCTGATATGGTGGATTATACCAAGTACATGCGCCTTGTGGACAAGTCTGATTGCCAGCTTGCAGGCGTTGAGTGCCTACGAAAAACAGTGAAGTCGTATCACAAGCTTTTCCTTCACTTTGTTGACATCACGATGCTCAACGCTTACAACATGTGGCTGGTAAAAAAAGACATGGCCCCGAACAAAAAACTCAAGTTCAGGGAGTTCATATACAACGTCGCCTACCAACTCCTACAAAAACACCAACCAGTCTCCGGTCACAGGGGTCGCCGTGCAGTCAACCTCCCAGACAGAGTCATTGATGGATATGACAAACACTACCCTATCCACACCGAGCTATCTGGCACCCGGAGGCTGCAAGTACAGTGCCAGGTCTGTGCCCACTCCACCAGAAAGCCACAAAAAAGAAGCCGAGTCACATCAATGTGCAAGGAATGCAACGTTGGGTTGTGTTTGGGCGAGTGCTTCAGGGACTACCACTCACTCAAGTACTACTAGGAGTGGTGCCTGTATCGCCCTATCTCAGCCAAACTCCTGCCCCGCCCACCTACCTCACTACCTACCTCACTACCTACCTGCCCGTACCTGACCTGCCCGTACCTGACCAACGTGATCTCAAAACACCTGCCTGCCTACCTACTTGCCCGTACCTGACCAACGTGATAATATTATCATAACATGTACAAATTATAGTTGTAGGATAAGTTCATATGTTTTGGTATATACTGTATATATATATTATATATATATATATATATATATATATATATATATATATATATATATATATATATATATATATATATATATACACAGTATATTATTGTATACAGTATACTGTATATATAAGCAATATTTTCATTTATTATTTCAGTTTAATTCATTAGCCAGGCAATATTTTGTTTTATTTATATATATACCTATGTAATATTATACTTATGTACTAACCTTTTGTAACAACCTTTTGTAATAATAAAACAAACAAAAAAACAAACAAAAAACAAATAAATAAACACAAAAAAACATACTTACGCTCTGCTATTCATCAAAGTTTTCGACTTTATGAATAGCAGGGCGTAAGTATGTAAAAAAAAAAAATTTCAAGTGATATAAACACTCCAAAAACATCCCCATAACCTCTCTGGTTTCGAACCCACGTCTCTAGGCCTACGTCTCTAGGCCTACATCTCACTCAGTCCATCACTCTAACCACTAGACCATGACTGTTCACACTATACTGACAGCGATTAGTGCGTACGTATTTTCGGGCAGACGAATGCTTGACAAAAAAAAAAATATATATACCCTCGATACACTTGTGTATATCGAAGTATTTAGTATGTATAATACTTTTACATAACCTAACATATTCTATCATTACGAACAAACAGTAAAGAAATTTACAAGTAAATAAATAACCTTTCATCCATGAGTTGCAAGCAAATAGTGCGTAAAAATTGTGTAATGAGATATCGGGTTACTCTAACATACTGCGCCATCCAAGAAGCCTTATCGTTGTTTACAATATAGCAACGACAACACAAAGTGTCTATAAGGTCTAAATTTGTGCATACACCCACGCTAATCTCATCTACTTACTGTAATCTGACCCCTTTTCTCTCCCGCGCCACCCACCTTTCTCAATACACCACTCTTATTTCGCCTATTATTCGTCCGTATGCCTCTCTGCGCTTCATTTATCAGTGTATATTATTCACATGGGCTGCCTTACTCATGAATATGAACAGGTGAAACCATAAAGGTGCTTTTTAGGCGAGATATAGAGCGTTGCTTCTCATCAATCGCACGTTCTTGCCTCCACCCTCTCTCTCTCTCCTCCCGCCTGACTCACTCACACACACTCGCTCGCTCGGGGATGTCGTGCCTATCAGCCCATTTTTTTCAACTTGCAGCCACCGTAACTCCACACCCACATTTTTTTAGGGTGGATATATATATATTGGCGGATGTGGCTGCTTATTTCCAAGACATTGAGGTACTTTTTTTTAAATTCTGTGAGATCGAATTTTTTGGCAGAAATGCACAAATAACTACCCTAGCTCCTAGGGCTATTTAGCGCTTAACAGGTTAAGCACACATGGTCTTCCCTTGGGTCAGCACCACCACTCAGTGTTGTTATACCATCATCAAAACCTACTACCACATGAACACCAGGGTTAGCTTCACCTCCCTTAAGCACACATGGTCTTCCCTTTGGTCAGCACCACCACTCAGTGTTGTTATACCATCATCAAAACCTACTACCACATGAACAGCAGGGTCAGCTTCAGGTCAGGTCAGGTGAAGGTATGAAGGGATAAGTCTTTACAACGGCCCCTCGTAGCTACTTTCTACTTTCTACTTTCCTATTTTCTGTAGAGTGTAGAGAGGGTAGAAGGGGTGTTGGAGAGGAAGCTGTTGGAGTGGCTTTGTTATGTGTATTATTAGTTTATGTATGGTGATAGTGAAGGTATAGAGGGATAAGCCTTTACAACGGCTCCTCGTAGCTACTTTCTACTTTTATATTTTCCGAAGAGTGTAGAGAGGGGAGAAGGGGTGTTGGAGGGAGAGGAAGCTGTTGGAGTGGCTTTGTTATGTGTGTGTTATTAGTTTATATATGGTGATAGTGAACGTATAGAGGGATAAGCTTTTACAACGGTTCCTCGTAACTACTTTCTGCTTCCCTATTTTCTGAACAGTGTAGAGGTTGGGGGGGGGGGGGGGGGGGGCACAGGGGGAGGGGAGGGTAGGACCTGGTAGGTAGATCTAAAAAACTGTCCCTAGTACTATCCTTTACTCTAAACTTTCCCTCTTACTAACGTTTCTGAGCCAGTACCGATACAAAGGTCAGCCCTGTGGATCTACACGGTCTATGGGCAAGCTCATAAGAAGAAGATGAAGAAGAAGAAGAAGAAGAAGTGGTGGGAGGCAGGTCACGTGCCCATATAGCTCAAGCTGGCACTCCTGGACTAAGCATCCAATATGACTCAAATTAATTTCAGAAAGTAGACGCTGGTGTGATATTAGCCATGCCAGCGGTACCCCATGATCCTGTGTAGACACTTGGTACCAAAGGAGTTGATGTGTCTCTCTAAATCACTGTTATGTGTCTATGTCTCACAACCAGCAGACTATTGCATCAATCCTAAGTTGTTGTTATATTTTCTCAACCTCGGAACTGTAGGATGTCCATTAGCCTGTAACTCTTGTGAGGCCCCAAGATTATCGATTGAAGCTTTGAGGTGCTTCATATGTTGCTCTAGATCAGGGGTCGGCAACCTGCGGCTCAGGAGCCGCATGCGGCTCTTTCAGGACACTTGTGTGGCCCCAGAAGCTTCAGAAATAATCATTCTTCCTTCAAAATAAAGGCATCATATAACACTTTCAAGGCAACATTAGATTTGTTTATTCAACTTCGAAAACATGTGTAGCTATCAATCGTTATGATTTTCTAAAAATGTGACACATGTCTTTCCTAAGCTTGTGAAGGCCAGGATATTGAACAATATCACTATAATTTGTTTAGTTCAGAAGTACGGTATATTATCATATTTTTGAAATACTGTAGATTTCGGTTGATGAGACCAATTGTTTTGTATTGCGGCTCCGAGAGTACAACATTTTTATGAAACTTTACAAAAATGGCTCTTCTAGCTTTAAGGGTTGCTGACCACTGCTCTAGATGGTCAAAGTGGAGCTACAAGGTTTTGGTTGCTAAATTTTTGCTACACTAGATGATAAACTTTATTATTTTATACATGTCACTTGATTTAAGAGAGCAGTTATGTGGTCTATCACAGCATCTTCAAATATGGTCGGGCATCTTCTATGCTATAAATTGGTGACGATATAGTGGGTGTTTTCTAGACGTGTCGGGAAGCCAGGATATTTGTAGAATAGCAGTAACGATCAGATCACCTCAGAAAAAGCCCTGACATTTGGCGTGGACTTGTTGTATGGTCCATTAGGTCTGCACGCTAACCACTGTGCAATCGCCTCCCCTATATGTTTTTACGTTTATAAGCCTTTGTGGATCGTCTACACCGGACCTGTGACGTCGTAGTAGTGTAAGTCCACCATCCAGTCCAGGATGAGGATACTCATGTGAAGTCACTATGACGTCACAGGTCCGATATAGACGATCCACAAAATCCTTTATACCACTGTCAATAATTATTTCAGTGCCATTGCATTTTGCAAGATAATTATGTGCAGGTTGGCGATTATTATTCCATGTTTATCTCAACCCATGTACCACCACCTTTAAAATGCGCAAGTGAATTAAGCAAGGGAAGGAGGAACTGTGAACCTGGATATTTAGCAGACCAAATAAATATGTACAAGTTGGCTGAATATGAAATTACATGTATGTTTAAATGTACCAACAAAATATTTTACTGTTACTTTTGGTCAATATAGATATCTATAGCTCCAACTTCATTATAGCCTCAATCTCGCAAAGGGGCTATTGTAACATTATTGTATGTTATAATAATGGATGTATAGGATGATCTATTATTCTATACACAATATCATATGCTTTCTGTTCCTATTTGTGTATTTAAAGATACTCAACACGGCTTTCGTAAAAAACGTTCCTGTTTAACAAACTAAAAGCGCATGGAATACAAGACGGTCTGTTGTTGTTCCCCAAGCTGCCTGGCCGAACAGCCCCAAGGCCCCGAGCAAGGCCAAGGCCATAACCAAGCGCCCCAACAGAACTCTCCCTGCCGACCACAATAAAGCCTGGGTGACCGAAGCCACTCCATGGCGGGGAGCTGAGGAGAGTGCGGAAACGCCCAGGAAACCAAAGCCCAACCCAGGGCCCTGTGCCCCTCAGCAATTATGAAGAGAAAGTTGAGGGGCAAAGGAAAAATTTGACGCTTTAGCTTCCAATCTTGGTAGATTGGGAGGTCAATCCACGGAAGAGATGCCGTCACTTGAGATCTAGAAAATATATAAGTAAAAGGAACAGTCAGAGTAAGCTATGGGTATGGCAGAGATCGCTCAGCTCTCACTCTGATAGACCAGCCCATCACCACATGACTAGAACCCAATCCTCTCGGCATCAGCTAGGAAAGGCCCTAGAAAGCCGCCTTTGGCGGGGGGATAGCTCCCCTATTTCAACCCCTTTCGGGATTGGGCACCCGCCCACAAGACGGTCTGTTGAATTGGATAGAAATTGGGTCAGTGACAGAAAGCAAAAAGTAGTCATAAACGGTAAGGCATCTAAATGGACCAATGTAAGTAGCGGGGTACCCCAGGGATCGGTACTAGGACCAATTCTCTTTCTAATTTACATCAACGACATAGATGAGGGTCTCACCTGTACAATCTCAAAATTTGCTGACGATACAAAAATTGCAAATAGCATACTCTCAAAAGAACAAGTTGACGATATGCAACACAATCTAGATAAATTGTCATGTTGGGCCCAAATTTGACAAATGAGTTTCAATGCGGATAAATGTAAAGTACTACATATCGGATACCTAAATGAGAAAGCAAACTATTCGATGAATGGCACTCAGCTTAAGAATGTAAACAGAGAAACCGATCTGGAAGTAACAATATCGAGTAACCTAAAACCGATTCAACAATGCTCAGAAGTTGTTAAGAAGGCAAACAAAATAATTGGCTTTATAGGCAGGTCATTTGAGCATAAATCCAAAGAAGTTATCCTAACCCTTTACAATTCCTTAGTCCGCCCTCTTCGGGAATACTGCGTTCAATCCTGGTGCCCTTATTACCAAAAGATATAAACAAGCTAGAACGAGTTTCAACGTAGAGTTACCAACATGATACCTAGCCTAAAGAACAAACCATACGAAGAGCGTCTTAGAGAATTAAATCTATCTCCTTTAACCCAGCGCAGATTAAGAGGTGACTTAATTCAAGTGTTCAAAATCATCAAAGGCATCGACAATATGAACTGTAGTAAATACTTCACTATCGACCAATCTAATTACACGCGGGGAAACGGTTGCAAAATTATTGGTAAATCTTTTAACTCACTCGAATCTTAGAATTTCTTCTTCAATCAAGTTGTCAACTTGTGGAATGGGCTTCCCCGAGACATTATAGACTGCAGCATCGTTGATTCATTTAAACTCCGCATAGACAAATATCTCGCATCAAACCCGCGACTGACTGCGTTTGTAAATGAATAAGTTTATTTTATCCTCCCCTCAGTTACTAACCCCTCTGTCCCCTACTAACTTCCTAATCCTGCCATGGACATTAGTTCCCTTTCCAATGTTCCCTTACCAACTCTAAACCACTGTTTGGACACTTGATCCTCAGTGTTTTGGAGGACAAGCAGACTAGAAGGGTCACTAGACCTGTTGTTGCTTGATTTCCTTTGTACTCCTTTGTACTCCTACTTTCTCTATCCTAGTTTCAAAACCAAAGGCGGATGTTGTGCATACGTTCACAACAAACTCACTTGCTCTCGTGTTCCCGATTTCGACTCCTCTGAATTCTCAACTTAGTGGCTCAAACTTTCCTGTCATTCTCATACTAAATATTTCTGTGCTGTCTATCTTTCCCTTAACTCTACCGACTTTACCAAATTCTTCGTCTATATAAACTTTAAAGTGGAACACATTCTTTCTATCTCTCCCTGCTCTGAAATCTCCATCTTAGGAGATTTCAGCGTTCACCACCGCAATGGCTCTCCTCTCACTCTACTGACCAACCTGGTGAACAAGCCTACGTCTTTTCTATCATAAATGACCTAGAGCAGCTGGTCCAGCAAACCCACCTGTATCCCAGATCGCTTCGGAGATCGGCCCAACCTTCTTGACTTATTTCTGACTTCTAACCCTTCTTCATATACTGTCCATTTTTTCTCTCCTTTGGGCTCCTCCGACCATAAACTTATCTCTGTCACCTGCCCTATCTCTTCAGTACGGCCATCCAATCCTCCCAGCCAGCGGCGCGTGTGGCACTTTGGCGCTGCCGACTGGGAGGCTCTCCGGCAGTGCCTCTTTGATTTCCCATAGAATGACTTCTGCTTCCGTGGCCGAGGACCCTCAGAGAGTGCTGAACGCATTACCAAGGTAATCCTCTCGGGCATGGAAGTGTACATTCCATTTTCTTTCTCTCGGTCTAATGCAAAAAAATCTTGGTTTACTCATGCTTGTTCTACTGCTGTCCACAACAAGGAGGAAGCATTCAAACGGTAAACGGACGCCTAAAATTCAATTATCTCGTTCTTCCTATGTTTCTGCCCGGAATCAAGCCAAATCTGTTCTTCGACTTGCCAAGCACTCTTTCATCAATAATAAATGCACTGAACTATCCAACTCTAGCTCTTCCCAAGCTTTCTGGCATCTAGCCAAAAGCCTCTCCAACAACTTTTCTTCCTCGTCTTTCCCTCCACTTTACCACTCTGATGGCACAACCATCACTTCTTCCTCTGACAAACCTGAACTCTTTGCTCAAACCTTTGCCAGAGACTCTACCTTGGATGATTCCTGTGTTATTCCTCCCTCTCCACCCCCCTCCTAAAAATCCTAAATGCCTTAAAATCCTAATCTCTTCTAAAGATGCAGTTGCTACCCTCTCTGTGCTTAATACTAAGAAAGCGTATGGTCCTAACGGCGTTCCTCCTATTGTACTTAAAAACTGTGCTTCCGTCGACCCCCTGCCTAGGCAAACTCTTTCGTCTCTGTCTCTCCTCTAACGTCTTTCTATTTTGCTGGAAGCTTGCTCTCATTCAACCTGTCCCAAAGAAGCGTGACCGCTGTCAACCCTCCAACTATCGTCCAATTGCTCTCATCTCTTGTATCTCTAAAGTTTTTGAAACTATTCTTGCTTCCAAATTTCTTAAGCATTTCTCTTCTCATAATCTGCTCTCAGATCGCCAGTATGGCTTCCTTAAGGGTCTACTGGTGATCTTCTTTCATATCTTACTAATTCTTGGTCATCCAACTTTCGGGACGTCGGTGAGACTTTTTCTGTTGCACTAGACATATCGAAGTCCTTCGATAGAGTCTGGCACAAATCTTTAATTTCCAAACTGCCCTCTTTCGGTTTCTGTCCCTCCATTTGTGCCTTTGTCTCTAATTTCCTTTCCGGCCGTTCCATAGCTGCGGTTGTGGACGGCCATCGCTCATTTCCTCATCCTATCAACTCCGGTGTTCCTCAGGGTTCTGTCCTATCTCCTATTCTCTTTCTAATTTTCATAAATGATCTTCTCAATTGTACATCCAGTCCCATCCATTCATATGCAGACGACTCAACCTTACACCACTCAATTAGTTTTCCAGAACGCCCCAGCCAGCAGTCCTTCAAAAGTAAACGTAATGAAGCCATAAAATACTTATTTTCTGATCTAGCTACTATTTCCAATTGGGGTAGAGAAAATCTTGTTGCATTTAATGCTTCCAAAACTCAATTTATCCATCTTACTACCCATCAGGAACCTCCAGAGAACTATCCCATATTCTTCAACAATACAAAAATCGACACTTCATCTTCTCTCAATTTCTCGGTGTCTCTTTTTCTTCTGCTCTCACTTGGAAAGACCATATTAGGTCTCGCTAAGGCAGCCTCCCATAAGCTGGGTGTGCTCAACCGCCTCAAGGGGTTCTTAACCCCTGCACAGCTTCTTGCTTTGAACAGGGGCACAGTGCGTCCTCGTATTGAGTATTGTTCTCATGTATGGGGAGGATCCTCTCACACCGCACTCCTAGATAAAGTAGAAAGGAAAGCCTTTCATATCATCAACATCCGTCCATTACCAACTCTCTGCAATCTCTCCCTCTTCGCCGCAATGTTGTATCTCTCTCGCTATTCTATCGCTACTACAATAATCAGTGTTCCTCGGAGCTTTCCCAGTGTATACCACCTCCTCTACGTAGGGTACATAGGACCTGCCTTGCAACACAATCCCACCCCTACTCTGTGCAACTCTCCAACCCATTAGTGAAACGCTATTCTCAAACTTTCTTCTATTCAGCTGCTGAGCACTGGAACTCTCTCCCAGAATCAGTCTTTCCCTCTTCCTATGACTTAAATTACTTCAAACTCCGTGTGTCCAGGCATTTTAGCTCGAACGTCTCTTGATTTCGGCCCTGTCACTCTTTGAAATCTGGAGGAGGCACTCGCTGCAGGCAGTTATGCCTTTTGTCTCCCTCATTCACATAGAGAAAAAAAATCGCTAACTGGTTGTGGATGGAGGTAGTAGGGTTAAAAACTCAGTCTGGAGATTTATACTAAAAGTAGTTATGTGGTTTTATCCCCAATAAGTTTATAAGTGACTGGGTGTAAAGGGGGTCTTTTAGAGTTAATGAGAAGGGCAAGACCTGGCAGTTAACGGAATAGAACTTCCCTTGCTTAGGTCTCTTGGTGAAGTGACAGAGCAACCTCCCGGCTTGTGAGAAACAGGGGATAGCTGTGTAGTCAGCAATTCTAGGTGGGTCATGAGGGGGTTTTGTAGAGGTTAATTTGACATTCTGTGATGTCAAGGAGGGATAGATTGTTTACAGATAATGTTTCTAATAGGTAATTATAAACAATCTAGATAATTATATCTTTGTGATCAGTTTAACATAGAGATTATGAAGGTGTAGTCAATTATATGATTAATTAAAGGGGTTAATAGATTATCAGTTTTTTTTATTATGTATATATACTGTATATATATACCGGTATATATATAATATAGAATTATCTTAGAGTGCTGATGGAACAGGGGGTGGTCAAATATGACAGTTAAATTGATAGGGAGTAATTAATAAGAGCGGGCTTATATGAGAGTCAGTCTAGTTAACATGTATTTATATTTAAGTGTAATACACATGTAGTATATATATATATATATATATATATATACATATATACAGTATATATACATATATATATATATATATATATATACCGGTATATATATATATATATATATATATATATATATATATATATATATATATATATATATATATATATATATATACTGTATATATATCTATATATATATATAATGAATAAACATGAATTTCAAAACAAATTCACAACACTTTTAGACAAAGTATAAAAGAAAGCCTTTCGTCTCATTAATTTAACTCGCGTCCACTCACCGATTCTCTGCAATCTCCCTCTCTCCTAGCCGCACTGTTGCATATATCTGTTTATTCTATCGCTATTACAATAATCAGTGTTCCTCAGAGCTTTCTCAGTGTATACCACCTCCTCTACCTAGGGTACGTAGCATCCGTCTTGCAACACCATCCCACCTCTACTATGTGCAACTCTCCAACCCAATAGTGAAACAATACTCCCAATCTTTCTTCCATTCAACAGCTAAGCTCTGGAACCCTCTCCCTAAATCCATCTTTTCCTTTATCCTATGACTTAAATTGCTTCAAACTCCGTGTGTCCAGACATTTTGGATTTCGGCCCTGGCATTCATCACAGGCAGTTTTGCTTTCTGTCTCCCTGATCCACATTGAAAACAATATATATATATATATATATATATACTGTATATATAATTATAAAAAATATACCTGAATACGTGAACAACAAATGTCTACCTCAACAACCTAGGATCGAACCAGGGACAGTCAGGACCAGCTAGAATTCATGTTTTAGCCAACACCACCACGACGTCATAAAATCTAACTAAGAATTTCCTTTCTATATTTAGGAGATGCAGAAATCCTCCTTGGAGGAATTATTCCATTTGATACCACGTCGTAGGACCCATTATCCAGAGTACCACATACACAGGATTTTTACAGCTTGTCTCACGTAAATTGAATTAAATTAATTTAAATTGATTATTCTTCAGGCAAGAACAAAGGTTACATAGATATGAAGTATATCTCAAAAGTACACATGAGTTACATGAATATATATTTCTACCGTCACCCTGGATTGAATCATAGACAGTCATATGATTGTTAACACAGAACTCCAACGACTATACAAAGCGACAGTAAATAATTAAAACGAAATAGTTTCCTCAAATCAGATATTTTCGAAGTTGCCATAACTCCCAATAGTAAACCTGGACCTAAGACCTTATTATATCCAATTGCTTGCTAATTCGCCCGTTCGATCAATCATCGTTGAAGATACTTTCTGTGGACCTTAGTTATATATTAAATTGTAGTTATATCCAATACGAGAACGCTATGTTTCTTCTATCTGTGGCTATCGATAGATGATTTGAAAGAATCTATAGGATTCTAGGAGTTTTTCTAAGATAGATTATGCCTACTGGATTTCAGAGGTAAATTGAGGAACATAGTCTGGAGTAAGTCTAAGCACATACATCATATCGATCAGCCACCTTTTAGATGCACTGTAATTATCAATGGGATAAATTTTGTTTCTGTTAATTTTGTGCTATGTGTATAAAGGAGACAAAAGGCAAGTTGCTTGTAACGAGTGTCTTCCCCCAAAGCCAAAAGAGTGACAGGACCAAATTCAAGAGACTTTGGGGTCAAAATACCTGGACACACGAAGTTTAATCAGTTTAAATCATAGGATGAAGGAAAGATTGATTGAGGGAGAGAGTTCCATATTTTATCTGTTGAGTAGAAGAAAGAATAAGAAAACTTGCCAATTCTTGGGTTGGAGAGCTGGACAGAATAGGAGTGGGAATGTGATGAAAGGCTCGCACTCGCCCCAAGGGCTGAGAGAGTTCTGAAGAACACTGATTGTTGTAATAGCGATAAAAGAGGGAAAAAGATGATACATTGCGGAGTGTAGAAAGATATTGTAGAGAACTAGTGAGAGGAAAGTGAGTTGATGAAACAAAATTATTTGGACACTACTCTTTCGAAAAGTGCTGTATGGGTGTAGCCTCCCCACACATGCGAACAATACTCAATAGAGGGACTCACTGTGCCCAGATACAGAGCAAGAAGCTGTGTGGGAGTGAAAAACCCACGAGACTATTGAACACACTTAACTTTTAGGAAGCTGTTTTAGCAAGAGTGGTAATATGATCTTTCCAAGAAAGGTCGGATGAAAAAGATACACTTAGAAAATTGAGAGACGTTGAAGGGTTGATTTGTGTATTGTTGAAGAGTAATTGATTGTCTTGCGGAAGATTGCGATGAAGAGATAGAGGGAGAAATTAGGTCTTGGAGGCGTTGAAAGTAACACACCAATCAGCTGGCGGGTGCCCAACCACGAAAGGGGCTGAAATAGGGGAGCTATCCCCCCCCCCCCCGGCAAAAGGAAGCTTTCTAGGGCCTTTCCTAGGTGATGCTGAGAGGCTTGGGTTCTAGTTAAGTGGTGATGGGCTGGTCTATCAGAGTGAGAACTGAGCGATCTCTGCCATACCCATAGCTTACTCTGACTGTTCCTTTTACTTATATATCTTCTAGATCTCAAGTGACGGTGTCTCTCTGTGGATTGACCTCCCAATCTACCAAGATTGGAAGCCAAAGCATCACATTTTTCCTTTGCCCCTCAACTTTCTCTTCATAATTGCTGAGGGGCACAGGGCCCTGGGTTGGGCTTTGGTTTCCCGGGCGTTTCCGCACCCTCCTCAGCTCCCCGCTATGGAGTGGCTTCGGTCACCCAGGCTTTATTGTGGTCGCCAGGGAGGGTTCTGTGGGGGCGCTCGGTTATGGCCTTGGCCTTGCTCGGGGCATTGGGGCTGTTCGGCCAGGCAGCTTGGGGAACAACAACAACAACAACAACAACACACCAATCAGAAAACAATTTATAGATCGGAAGATAATTATGCACTCTATGGACCTTTTACTTGAGTTTTGGAGTAATTGCATGCTGGGTTGATGTGAAAAATTAGTTGAATATTGTAAGGTAGAGTCATCAGCATATGAGTGGATAGGACTAGAGGTACAGTTGAGGAGATCATCAAATAAATATTAGAAAGAGAATTGGAGACAGGCCAGAGCCCTAAGGAACACCGGAGGTAATAGGTTGAGGAGATGAGCAATGGCTGTCAACATCTGCAGCTATGGAGCGGTCTGAAAGGAAATTAGAGACAAAGGAACAGATAGAGGAATAGAAACCGAAGGAGGGTAGTTTGGAACTTAGAAATTTGTGCCAGACTCTATTGAATGCTATGTCAAACATAATAGAAAAAGTCTCACCGAAGTCCCGAAAAGAGGATGACCAAGAGTTAGTAAGATAAGCCAGAAGAGCACCAGTAGAGCAGCCATTAACCCTTAATTAGCGGCGAGCAACATAAGTCGAGTTAAATAAAGCTGGACTATGTGGCGGCGCTCGACATAACTCGAGTGGCAATTTCAGCACGTAATGTGGCTGAGAGAGAGAGACAAGTGGTGGCAGGAGACTAGCGAGCGTATGACTGCTCCAGACCACCGCGGCGAACCTACTGACACAAATCTCAGCTCCCTCCTCCCTCTCTCACTCGCTACATACTCAATTATGTACTGAAAGTACCGAATTACCTGCTTTTTGCACTCGCGTTGCACGGTTATTGCAAGAAAACTATCCATCATACAAGGATCGTTATGGTGTCATTCGAAAGCTCTGTTTATGCCCTTTCAGGGATAGGTACTTGTTTTACGTTCTGGGTCTTATTTAGGCATGAAAGTGATCACGTAAACAGCCCTATTTTGGCTAAAAACACCCCGCTGTGCGGTACACATAAATAAACCGCATAGGCCGCTCGTAAGGTGTTAAGGAAACCATACTGGTGATCTGAAAGTAGATTATGGGAAATATATGATTAACACCTAACTGTCGGTGCCCGTCATATGACGGGCGAGAGATAAATGGACAATCCCGCAGTACCAGTCATATGACGGGCGGCATTTTGAGCACATTAGGGGCTCTGAGAGAGAGTATGTGCGTTGGGAGGATGATAGGCGGGCTCTGACCGTTCGGCACGACCACAGTGCCGCGACTGAGACCGCCACTGCAACATTCCACACACTCGGCCTCACAAGACCATGAAAAAACTGGGAAAATTACCTTATTTTAGGGTTTTTCACCTTCGGTTGCTCGATCACTACAGGGTAATCCGTGGATGTAAAAGGATGATTCAGGTGTCATAGGAAAGCTCTATTATCGCCCTTTCATGGATACATAATTGTATTACGCTCTGGCTCTTCTTTATGCATAAAAAAAGAGTATGGAATTAAGCTCGTTTAGGGTAAATATGCCCGCTTGGCAGGTAGGTGATGTTACAAACGGCCCCGTTTTGAAGGGGTTAAGAAATTTTGAGTTAAGAATAGTTTAAAAACTTTAGAGATGCAAGAAATGAGGAATATACAATATATAATTGGGTATATTAACCCGGCAATGGCACGCCATTGGTTTTTAAAAGTGACCGCCAAACGAGCATATTTTGGTTAATTCCCGCCTAAAATCATCATTATCCGATAAATATCGTTATTACTTTTTCATATGCGCCTATTTTACGTTTAATATGAAGATATTAACATGTAACAGCAATAAAACAAGTGGAAATAGTATTTGGGGGGTGAAAAAGACAAATTATTATCGACCCTCCAGTCATAAGGTGAGATGCGCACTAGACATACATACACCCTCCCTCTTCATTACCTGAAGCCAGACTGATGTCTCTCTATTGCTGTCTTTCTCTTGCCAGGCTCTCTATATGCGTCCCAGAAGACTTTGAAACCGGGTGGGAGATATTGGCGGGGTATATAAACCAATAAACAAGGGAATAAGATTAAAAATAGGTGATATTGGAAGAGGTGGGGGGCGGGGGTTGAAACATGTGGAGGAGTGATATAGGAGGTATGGAGGGGAATTATCTCACTTAATCACATATTCCTTTGTTTTGAATGCCACTGGCGTCTATAAAAGGCTTTTCTAAGGCCTTCGATCTTAAGAGTCCCATCTCCTTCGCCCAGTAAAACCTCTAAAGAGTCTCCACGCCATTCCCGGGTTAATATTGATTTACTTCTCTTTCTGTGTATAAGATCAGTTTATTACAACCAACATACCTTGAAATGGCTATATTATTATGAACTCTTAAATTATCCTTTCCATACCCATATTACTTCAAGTTATAACCCTTATAAATCGAAGGGGCCTATATGAGTTCATTATATACAGAAACTTTAGCTATAATTTCACTGTAGGAGATATTCAAGGTTGTTTTGGATCACTTGACCGTATGATGTCTTTCTTATACTGAATATGATTATCTAATGTTTACAAGAATTAAGGAAAACCCCGTTCTTGACAATAATCCTCCATTACAAACCCCAATACACTAGAATAAACTAAGGAAACAAACAGTGTCATAGTATTGGAAAATGTTAGGTCGATTATTATGTGGTAGCTCTTCCAAAGGAAATCACTAACTCTCGGAACACCTCACCACAGATTATTACCCCAGATAGGACGTCACAAATGCCCAATATCTTCAGGTTTTAATTTACTGCTACATGAACCGAGGAACCATGTGTGAAGAGACTGCTAACACATCTTCAAATGTCCGAGATCGAGAAGTAGGTCCTCTAGGTAGTGAGCCGAGGGTGCTACTAACTACACTAATTAACAACGGGTTAGTTTGTTTCTTTGCTTACATATAAAACTATTATTATTTACGCTAAATGAATGTAGATATATTAAGCTTTGTCACTCATTGCACCATAATTAACAACGGGTTAGTTTGTTTCTTTGTTTACATATAAAACTATTATTATTTACGCTAAATGAATGTAGATATATTAAGCTTTGTCACTCATTGCACCATAATTAACAACGGGTTAGTTTGTTTCTTTGCTTACATATAAAACTATTATTATTTACGCTAAATGAATGTAGATATATTAAGCTTTGTCACTCATTGCACCATAATTAACAACGGGTTAGTTTGTTTCTTTGCTTACATATAAAACTATTATTATTTACGCTAAATGAATGTAGATATATTAAGCTTTGTCACTCATTGCACCATAATTAACAACGGGTTAGTTTGTTTCTTTGCTTACATATAAAACTATTATTATTTACGCTAAATGAATGTAGATATATTAAGCTTTGTCACTCATTGCACCATAATTAACAACGGGTTAGTTTGTTTCTTTGTTTACATATAAAACTATTATTATTTACGCTAAATGAATGTAGATATATTAAGCTTTGTCACTCATTGCACCATAATTAACAACGGGTTAGTTTGTTTCTTTGCTTACATATAAAACTATTATTATTTACGCTAAATGAATGTAGATATATTAAGCTTTGTCACTCATTGCACCATAATTAACAACGGGTTAGTTTGTTTCTTTGTTTACATATAAAACTATTATTATTTACGCTAAATGAATGTAGATATATTAAGCTTTGTCACTCATTGCACCATAATTAACAACGGGTTAGTTTGTTTCTTTGCTTACATATAAAACTATTATTATTTACGCTAAATGAATGTAGATATATTAAGCTTTGTCACTCATTGCACCATAATTAGTGAATTATGTTGAAATTGGTAAAACTCTGCATACCAAAGGAGTTCCACATGAGAGTTTTTATCGTAAACTCTTATCCGCAATTTTACTTTGCTAGCTTTTTGGGAGCATTTTGCATTGGAAGTAGATTATTATTGGTAATAAGTCTCTAAATTGAGTGTCTTTCTCAGAAACTGCCACATCAGAGTTTATGAGAAAAAGGTTGAGGGAATAAGCTCTCTTGTGACACCCCGTGTAGTTAGTAGCCATCGAATTTGTTTCAGCTGACGAAAATTTGCCATGATTCGATCCTGGTTATTCAGCTATTACAATGATCTGATAGCAAAATATGTTGCTAATTATGAAAAGTTGGTAGTGAAAGGCGAATATGATGCAGTCGAAATACTTTCATATTTTCCCAATAAGTATCTTAAATTTACCGCAAGTTGAAACAGTATATTTATTGAATTATTCTGCAGGTTGTACGAAATATGAACACTTCTGACTACCCATAATTACTCAATATAGAAATAGCTATTGTTGAATAATGTATATTTTATTTGTATAATTCATGATATACATACATGTTAAGCAAATGATTCACTGTGCATACATTTATTAGTAAATATGATTGAACTTACTTAGCAAATTAAATATTTAAGTCAGTGATGTTATTACATGTAAGCTATTACTATACGAGGCAGTGAAAACACTTTACAACAGAGACATGTTAACCGAAAATTAATTTAATAAATAACATTCAAACTATTCCCTTCTTACAAATAATATTTTGAACCATTTCGGTGTTTCAGTGTGAATATAGGGATTACAAGGTTATGCTTCAGAAAACAAAATTATAAGTAAAATAAAGGAATATGTTTACAAGGGAATTAATGGATTATGTATGGGTAAAAGGATCTGAGATTGTTTAGTCACAGCCGATCTTTATTATTTCAACTCTGTTTTATCTCTAGTTATATATGAAACATATCTCTAACAAACATAAATCACACCTTTATATTCAAGATGGTTATCAGTGTGGTTCATGATTACATTTGTATTAAACCAATAGAAGAACATTTATTTGAAGCTTTGAAGGTGGGTTATCACTTGTTCGTGTGTGTACAAGTGTGTGACCAGCCACTTTACTCACCTGTACACTAAACAAACCCCATCATTGTCGGTGTTAGTTACGATAGTTCTGTTATATATCTAACCAGTCGATATGATCTTGTAGCTGGTGGGATTGCAGTGATGGTACTGTCATAATGTTGCAGTACTACGCAATACAAATACAAAACTAGCTTGTCATATCTCCTGCCTAACAATACTCCGAAACTACAGAATAATAATTACTGTCAATAATGGGGCATTGTCTAGAAATAAGAGCCAAGGACCGACGTTTTGATATGAAATAGTAAATACAATCTCTACTATCCTTTTTAACCCAAGATATCATTCGCAAACTTACCCAAATAATCTGCAGATAACTAAAATGCAGTTTATAAACGCGTCATCTGATTGAAAGGGCTGAACTGATTACGGATTACGGATGTAAGTGAAGTCTTTGTATCGTTAAACACAAAAAAAAGGACCACACATGATTGAATTGATTGAGAGCTAATGTAGTACGGGAAATTATATTATGACCGATCTCTGAAATGATTAAGAGGCCGTTGAACAATTGTTTCAGGGTGAATGTTCATGACTTGTGAAGGGCATGTTAATTTGCAAGTGGTTATTATATACTACAAGCGAATACCAAAAACAGATGTATGTGAAATAATGATATATACAGTATAATAGGCATCCAACCTGTTATTATTCTTATAAAAGTATAACATAATTATGTTAATTTGTGAAAATACTTTAATGTAGAACATTTTCGACACATGATCTACCAAATAATGGGCGTTACTCCCGGGGATTGTATGAAGTGGTTGAAACGGTAAGCTGGATCTCTGTTTTAACTGCCTGGCCTTGTTTACTGACATATTCTGTGACTCACAAACGCAGAAGGTAACTCCGGTTTACCCTCCAAAACACCTTTTCTCAACCGCTTACTTTTCAACAATATTCTTGGTATATCTTTTCTTCTGACCTTTCTTGGAAATATCATATTTACACTAGCTAAAACAGCTTCCCAGACGCTATGTGTGTTCAACCATCTCCTCGGGATTTGCACCCCCACGCAGCTTCTTGCTCTGTATACAGGCACTGTTCGTTCATGTATCAAGTATTGTTCACATATGTAGAGGTTTAACCCATACCACACTTCTCGATAGGGTAGAGTCAAAAGCATTTTGTCTCATCAATTCACCTCCTCTTACTAACTCCCTACAATCTCTCTCTACCCACCGCACCTATTATACTCTTCTATCACTATTACAATTATCAATGTTTTTTCAGTGCTTTATCAGTGTATACCTCTTCCCTTACTGAGAGTGGGAGGCACCCGCCTTTCAACACATTCCCACCCCTATTCCGTTCTCTCTAACCCAAGAGTGAACTGATTTTACCAATCTCCCTTTTACTCAACAAGGAAGTTCTGGAACTATCTCCCTCATTCTGTCTTTCCCTCATCCTACGACTTAAGCTGTTTCAAGTTCCGTGTGTCCAGACATGTTTACTCTAATGTACCTTGAATTTGGCTCTCTGTCACTCTTCCAACATTAGGGGGAGGGGGGTTTACTTGTTATAGGCACCTTTGCCTTTTGTCTCCTTCATATACATAACAGAAAAACACGTTAATTGTGACATCATAATGTAATTGCATAACCATATTCATACATTATTTATATTATCAACATATAAATAGTATTTATATTATCAACATATAAATAGTATTTATATTATCAACATATACATAGTATTTATATTATCAACATAGAAATAGTATTTATATTATCAACATATAAATAGTATTTATATTATCAACATATAAATAGTATTTATATTATCAACATATAAATAGTATTTATATTATCAACATATAAATAGTATTTATATTATCAACATATAAATAGTATTTATATTATCAACATATAAATAGTATTTATATTATCAACATATAAATAGTATTTATTTATGAGAAGATTTTACATTGCACATTTTATTAATCTAAAATGTTTATTTAATATAACTTACATAACTTATACGATACAATATCCAATAGTTTAATAGCTGTGTGCCAAGCACAATCCCAGATTTTATGTTTACGTTAATGATTTGCTTTGTTCGTTGAGGATTACTGCAGAGAATTAACTGTGCATTAAAAGGAGTGAAACGCTTTGATTCACTTCACCACCCTCTACCACTTAACAATCATAGCTCTGGCATAAATAAGCAGGTAGTAGCAAGAGAGGGGTCAGATGGATAGATTGGAAGATAGTTAGATAAGGCATACAGACAGATAGGTAGATAGATAGACAAATGTAGATTGAGATATAGCGACAGATAGAGAGACAGATATAGGTTGATATATATATATATATATATATATATATATATATATATATATATATATATATATATTTATATATATATATATATATATATATATATATATATAATATATATATATATATATATATATATATATATATATATATATATATATATATATACAAAGATACTTAACACTACTAAAATTACTACAAATAATAATACTATATAATGATTATATTATTGTGATTACATAATTAATTCATAAACATTATAGCAATGGTTGGTCAACTGGAGGGACTTAAATATAAAACAGAAACATGAGTAGAGTGTATATTACTTTATTTGCAGTAGAAGTAGTATTGACATTGAACATATTACGACACATTAATAATGGCAATGTAGAAGACCTGATTATGAGAGTACAATATACGACAGAACTTGCTAGAACTAGACTAGGTTTTGGTGGGGGAAATTTGGTTTACTATTTATTTATGTAATGAGCGGTGCGTGGTGTGGAGGCATTTACGGTAAATGACTATATATATATATATATATATATATATATATATATATCTTTTCATGAAGCGTGATACCAGGTATAAATATATGAGACAAGTGGCAAACATTAAATGGATTATTTACATATTTACGTTAATTAGGGATCCCGCAAAAGCAACAATAAATTCCATGGTAACTCGCTGCATAAAATTATACTAGATTCCCGGGTGTGGCAGGTAAGTACCACGGGTGACTCTCTGCTATCATCGGGGTGATGGGGGAGGGGGGGGGGGGGGGGCAAGGGTAGATCATGGCCTATCAACTTATTCTTTATTCTTCCCATCGCTGAGCTGGGGAAGTATGGCTGGTATTACAGGCCAATTCGGGTGGAGAGAGAGTGAGAGTTACTGTGGTGTAATTCGATTTACGTTGGGTAGATTTGATTTACGTTGGGTAGGTTAGTTAGTTTTAGGCACATTGGGCGAACGAACGACAGTAGGGACGAAACACGCGTGGGAGGATGAGGGTGCAGAGGTCGCAGGGAGCTCCTGTCGTATTTACCGAGTGTAGTGTTGCTGTGGTAGGTGAATAGATTCAGCCGAGGTCGGTGGTTCGTGTGGGCATCACTGTAGCTGTAGGTCAGGTCGGATTGTGGTTTGAGGTCGCAGTTTCTGGAGCGTTGACAACGTTGGATGGGGAACAGCTTGGCCTAGGCCTAGGCTAGCCTATACTGTACAGCGCCGCACAAGGATATTCTCACCGTGAGGTAAGGGTGCTAACGTTTTTGTATTTCAACCACAGTTACGAAAAAAGGAAGAAGTGTAACAACAACAAGGTGGGTATTGCAGGCTAATTCGTGAGGGAAGGTGAGGTCTTACGAGTAGGTGTAGGGTTTTCGTTTTCTTTGTTTGTGAGGGAAAACTTAGTTTGATGGTGGACTCCTATATTCTTATCCAGGACGATGATGAGGAATGCCAGACTTTGGCATAGAATTCAGAATGGAAAAGCATAATTCTTCCCTTACACCAAATGTTGTCACGTCTACATACAACCGCCAATATACATAGTTGTTATAGAGCTATTTTTAATCCTCGGAGGATCAGGACCACGAATCGAGTGGTTTGTAGGATCTGCCAATAGTGTAGAACCACCCAAATCGTATTATTAGGGTAAGGTTGGGTGAACTTTTGGATATTCGGTACACACAAACAACGCAGACAATGGGCTATGATACGTTTTGCTAGTGATAAAGCGAATTGAAGCCTTTATAGCGATGCATTGAGGCAGCCTGCCTTACACGCACAGGTGAGGCAGGAATTAATCTCTGTGTAGCCCCAGCAATAAGACAATAAAGTACGCTGCACCAGCCCGTTAACTCGCATCTCCCAGAGCAGTCAAGAATGGTTGACATTATTATAGTTTATATATCATTATTTGTCCACTAAAAGTTAACATATTTTATAATTATATAATTGTGATGGACACATTGACCTACAGCTACGGTTTACTCACAGTTTACGGTAAGTCGAGCTTCTTTTGACTGGTACAAATGTTGCATATTGAAAACAAAAGTGTATAAAAAGACTAATAGTCCTAGAAAATTGAATATAATTTTATTATCTTTATTATCTTTATCATCCCCCCTGGGGGATAGGGAATAGAATATGCCCCACGTTCCTTCTGCGTGTCGTAAGAGGCGACTAAAGAGGTTGGGTCGGTGGGCTTGCGACCCCCACCCGGAAAAAAAAATCTAAGCAAAGAAAAACGAACGAACAGCCTCGGATGCGGACGGAACCTACGTTGACGAACCACGACCGACTAAGGACATACCTTCGGACATTCTGAGAATGGCTACGTGGAATGTTAGTGGCATGAATGATGGCACAAAAGAGAGAGAGGTTCTGGAAGTGTTAGTGAATGCCAGGCTGGGTGTATGTGGAATGACAGAGACCAAATGGAAAGGTACAGATGTGAGAGAGTGGGATTGTGGAATGGGTGTGTGTGCTGGAGTGAGTGAAGGAACAGCGAGAGAAGGTGCATGTTTGTTTGTAAGTAGCAAATGGAAGAAATGTGTAAGAGAGTATGGGTCTGTGGGTTCAAGGATTGTGTGGGTGAGAATGAAAGTAGGAATACAAACGTGGGTGATTGTATGCGTGTATGCCCCGACAGAGGATATACTTGAAAGAAAGAAAGAGGAGTTCTGGATGAATGTGCAGGCGTGCCTAGAGAAGTTTGACAAGAACGAAAGAATATTTCTGATTGGGGATATGAATGGTAAGGTGGGTGATAGGAAAGTTGAGGGAGTGGTGGGAGGGTGGGGGGTACCATCAGAGGTGAATGGGAATGGTAGTGCACTTGTGGACGTATATGTGGGGAGGAGGCTGTGGATAGCCAACACCTTCTTCCGACACAGAATGATCCACAGGTACACGTGGAAACGGATGTTGACGATGAAGGATAAGACAGTGATGGAACGAAAGTCATTGATTGATTATGTATGTGTGGATGAACGAATGAAGAACTCTGTGATGGATGCTAGGGTGTATAGGGGTATTGGAGGGGGTCTGTCTGATCATTATGTAGTGGTAGCTAAGGTTAGGATACAAAAGAAGTGCGTGAGGAGAGCTGGAGGGAGGCGAGAGGAGGGTGGAATGGTGAGGAGGGTGGAGAGGTTGCAGGAGGAGGAAGTCAGGGAGGAGTACAGGAGAGCAGTGGAAAAACGACTAGGTGGGTTCGACCTGGAAGTTATGGAGGAAGTGAAGGAGATGAGCAAGGTGTTTAAGGATGAGATCTGTGCAGCATGTGAGGAGGTGTGTGGAGTGAGGAGAAGAGGGAGGGGAGTGAAAGGTACAGCATGGTGGACAGAAGAGGTAAGAATAGCTGTGGAAGAAAAGAAGAAAGCATATAGAGAGTGGTTGGGTAGTAGAGGGAATGAAGATTTCGAGAGACAGAAGCGAGCGAGGTACGTGGAGAGTAAGAGGGTGGTGAAGAGAGCAGTGAAGGAAAGCAAGAGAAGAGTAGATGAGGAATTTGGAAGGAATCTGAGTGTAAAATGGAGGGAGAGTAAGAAACTGTTCTGGAAAGAAGTCAAGAAAGTTAGGGAAGGTAGCAAGGGAAACAGTAAGGATGTGAAAGATAAGAATGGGAGAATGCTAGCCGAGTAGCAAGAGAGAGTCGAAAGATGGAGGGAGTACTTCAGTGAGTTGCTAAATGTAAGGAATGAAGAGCACGCATAGCTGGATATAGTATGGGAGGGAGAAGAAGAGAAGTAGTGGAGGAGGAGGTGGGGATCAGGAGGTCAGAAGTGTGGGAAGCCATGAAAAGAGTGAAGTTGGGGAAAGCACCAGGAACAGATTGAGTGTGTGGGGAAATGTTGAGGTATGGTGGTGAGATAGTGATAGAATGGGTGTGGAAAATGTGCAAACTAGCATGGGTTAAGGGGAGTGCACCGGATGACTGGAAGACTGGCAAAATAGTCCCTCTATATAAGTGCAAAGGGGAAAGAGGAGTGTGTGGTAACCACCGAGGAATATGTCTTCTAAGCGTAGTAGGGAAGGTATACAGTAGGGTAGTGATTGAGAGAGTGAGAGTGAGAATGGAGAAATGGATAGGCGACGAGCAGGGAGGTTTTAGGAAGGGAAGAGGATGTGTAGATCAGATTTTTACCCTGAATTGTGTTGTGGAGAAGTATCTGGAGAAGAAACAAAAGGTGTATGTTGCCTTTATGGACTTGGAGAAGGCCTATGACAGAGTGGATAGAGAAGGTTTGTGGAAAGTACTTAGAATATACAGAGTAGAGGGCAAGTTGCTGAGAGCAGTGAAGAGCATGTATGAGGGTGCAAAGGCCGCAGTACGTGTGGAGAGTGAGCAGAGCAAGTTCTTTGACCTGAATGTTGGTTTGAAACAGGGGTGTGTGATGTCCCCGTGGTTGTTTACTGTATATATGGATGGAGTCATGATAGAAATACTATCAAGAGCAGTGGATGTTGGTATATCGCTGAAAAGGGAGGGAATAGAGTGGAAGCTACCTATACTGCTGTTTGCGGATGATACAGTTCTGATGAGTGATAATGAATGGGAGTTGCAGGGTCTGGTAAATGAGTTTGGAATAGTGTGCGAAAAACGGAATTTGAAGGTAAATGCTGGGAAGAGCAAGGTTATGGTCTTCGAAAGGGGTGAAGTCACAGAGTGTGAGGTGAAGCTGAACGGTCAGGCTATGGAGATCGTCAACTCTTTTAAGTATCTGGGCAGTGTGTTGGGTAAAGATGGGACTATGGATGAAGAAGTGCGGGAGAGGGTACAACAGGGGAAGAGGGTTGTAGGAACGCTAAAAGCAGTAACAAGAAATAGGGTGGTCAGTATGGAAGTGAAGAAGTCCTTGCATGACAGTGTGGTAATCCCGACACTGAATTACGGAAGCGAAGCATGGACGTTCGTTGAGAGACTCAGACCAAGAGTGAGAGCAGTGGAAATGAATTACTTAAGGAGTGCGTGCGGAGTTACATGGAGGGATAGACAGACTAATGAGGAAGTAAGAAGGAGGTGTGGTGTGGAGGTAGATGTGCAGGAAAGTGTGAAAAGGAACAACTTGAGATGGTTCCGCCATATGGAACGTATGGAAAGCGAGAGAATGACTAAGAGGGTGTACGATAGCGAGGTGGAGGGACAGAGAGCGAGAGGTAGACCGAATGAGAGGTGGAAGGATGGAGTGAGGAAGTACATGAACGAAGGCGGTGCTGGTTGGGGGAAGGGGCGTCGACTGACTGGGAACAGAGTTGCATGGGGGCGGTTCGTTCGTGGGCACCCCTTCGGGGATCACGGCGTCAGGAAATAGATAGATAAATAGATCCATTTACCTATATATTACATCACTGTATAAGTTACATTATTTGTGTATATATTATTTGTGCATTATAAGGTAAACAGTTTTTCTTGACCATTACTTATTTATAAGCATTTATATAAAAACAAATCTATTATAGTATGGAAATTCAGATTTGATTTTTGGAAAGTGCGTGAAAAAAAAATCTATTTCATACATGAAAACTTATTATTATTACTCAAATTTTTTAAATACAAACATGCAAAGTCAGATAAAGTTATAAGAAAAATGCTAGTCGATGCCAATTGTCAGTATTATAATTTGAGGTTTTGTTGGTTTTCCTATGGCAATATTTTAGATTAGCCTTACTTCTATCTCTCGAGATATAATACATTGCAGTAGATACAATTTTTATGGGCAAAAATCATCGTAGACGAAACAATTTGTTCCCGGCGCCATATTTAAAACAGCACATATACAGTACAGTATATGTCCGTAATATACTTGTATAGAAAAAAACAATTGATGTTAAATATATTTTTGACTGTTGGAAAGTGCGTGGAATGACTTGTATATTTGATATACAAATATTGTATTGCTCAACATAAACGCAGTTGTGACGAGATGATTGCCGAAGAACGATGACATTTTTAATTATCGAACAAATTTCAGTATGATGATAATAATAATAATAGTTCTTAAAGCTGGCACATGCTAAGCCAGCTAAGGATAGCCCAATAAGGCCGATTAGGCGTATTTTCATTGGGGTCCTGTACTACTATCCCATCCCCTTGCTCATGAGGGACGGTAACGACTCAGTTGTGAAACACCTTTACTGCGCCGAGCTGGGGCGCGATCCTGGGCCTTCTAGGTGGAAGTCAATGACGCTAGTCACTACACCAGTTTCATAATTCATATTGTATTATGGGCATTCCTCTTTCTTTTCATGTATAACTCATTACAGTAGATGCAATTATGTTGGATTTAAACAGAGTGATAACCAATTGTTTCTTTGTGTGCCATCCATTGGGTAAATCAATGTTATGTACAACAACAAATCTTAACAGTCAAATGTATCAACTAATTTTGTATATATTGATTGTCATTGCTACTGTACACTCATAAATATATTGATTGTCATTGCTACTGTACACTCATAAATATATTGATTGTCATTGCTACTGTACACTCATAAATAGCTATAATTGCATATACAAAATTTGTGCTGTTACTGGTGGAATTGATAGCGAATGTTGTCAATCCCTGTCAATCTCTGTGTTATTCTCAATCAGTAAATGGACTCATTAATCCCTCTTCAATTGAAAGATAATACCCCATATTCTAAGGCATTGAAAATGCTCATTCCGTGTTTCACCCATAAAGAAATAAGTTGTTTTCCCAATTAATTTAAGGGCTACTACCAAAGGTCTTTCATAATTTATTATCTGCTCCTTTTCCCACTTTACATTACAACAATAAAACACCCACCCACACACATCACATGCAAAGAAATGGGAGAGTAATTTCCTTTACAATAACAAACATGACACATTGCAAAAACAGCAAAAATTGCCCCTTTTTTACAGATTTTGGCCTTCGTTTGCAAGATCGTTACAAGATAACCAGATGTTGTACAGGAATGATTCAGGTGTCATTGGAAAGCTCTATCATTGTAATTTCACATATATATAATTGTATTATGCTCTGGCTTTTGCTTATGCATGAAAAAGAGCATGGAATGAAGGTAATCTTTAGCATTTATGCCCACAGGCATGGATGGATGAAAGTTAACATTGAGTTCCAATACATTAGTTATGGTAACCATCGTAACAACTCAAAGAATTGGACGACGTCTACTGCATTGACTGGTTAAATACTTGGCCCGTGGATAGTCTAGAGTCTTTCAATATCAGTGACATATCTTATATTTTATTCTAGTTCTAATTAGATGATGTTGTGCAGCTCAGGAAGGTACTGTGGTAGTAAAAAGGGTGAAGTGAGATAGTACGAGCCTGTTAATTGCAGGAAAAATTAAAATTTTCTAATAGTTGCCAGAGTAGAGTTAAAAGGACGGCACCAGTACTGTAAGGGTTAAGCGGTACAAAAAAACTGAATATAATAGGACATTCAGTGATGTCAGTGTGACGCTTCTGCATAGTAGCCACGTGCGTCGGCTGCCCAGCCGTTTAGAAACCGGCTGGCGGCAGCCGGCCGGCCGGCTTTTCCTTAGTATATATCCTACGACAATGTAACTAATGTCTGGGATATTCTTATGTTGTTTCACAGCTTGAAGCTGCCCTTATTCTTAACCAACGCATCTTAGTATATTTTATTCTCGATAGTTGATGGTTTCATTATAATATATAAGATGTAAGTCTAGTGAGAGAGGGAGGAGACGAGCGGGAGAGAGAGAGACCGGCTGGGGGACGTTGCTTCGCGCGGAGAGTCCAGCTTGGGACGAGCCTGATGTTGCCACGTGCATTTGATAGCAACGTTAGGCTTAGTTTCGACTCACGCCAGGGGTAGAGGATTTTGACCCGGCAACTGTGTTGAGTGTTGCCAAGCATGGGATTTATTTTGCATGCCTAGGGTAGGGTCCAGACAGATTCAAGACTCAGAGCTCACCTCACTGTCGTACCCTTCGGACCCCCTTGATATCTATCCCTCTCAACCCCACTTAGAAACTTTCTCTCTTACTTTGTATACCTTCCTTCCACTACTTCACCAATCTATTTAATTATCCCATCCCCTTGATAGACCTTATATCTATTATTGTATTAACGACGAGCTCTCAGATAACTAGATAGGATTTTGGGCCTTATGCAGAGACGTAATTGTTAATGAGACCTAAGAAGCTTTTTTGTTGTCTCATATTTGGTGGTTTCATGCTTGCTAGTGTGTTCTTGTGTCAGGTTAGCAGGGGCTAGACCGGAGGGGAGGCTTTTTTGCGATCCTTTAAGTAAAGTCTGCTGGTGCGAGTCCTGTGGACCCGCACGACTTTACTAGGATACCCGTGGGAGTCTTGGGGGCATTTTCTTGTCTGTGTCTCTGTGTGTCTAGTGTTGTGTTGTGTGAGGGCCCTTGCCTAGTCCACTCAGCACTGCGCTAACACGTCTTGCTTTTGTTTTAGGGTCGCCAGGAGAGAGTCAGATACTTGCGATCTGAGTCTCTCAAGAGAGCACCCTTTCAATTAGAGTAATTTGGCGCACAGACTTGGGAACGTCCCTAGGCTAGAGCAGGTGGCTCAGCCCGGGTATCCGAAGCCTATATCCTTCCGGCTAGACCTCTGCCGCCTGGCAGATTAACAGCTAGGGGTTTATCATCTCTGTATGCTTGTTATTGTGCCACAGTTTACCGTTTTTGTGAGCATTGTGAGTCAGGGTGTGGCTTAGAGACTCTGTCCGAGCAGGCTTGCCTGACTAAGAGTGAGAAGCACACCTGTATGTGGTTATGTTGCGAGTTGCTGCCTTTATTTAATTATACCTATGCCATTAAACACTGTATGGCCTATCACTAGTATTTATTCCTGCTTATGAGTTAAGAGTTCTCTAAATCCGTAACATACTTTCTTTGCTAAGCATCAGATCCTACAGTAGCCGCATGCAGTTTAGAAACCCGCAAGCCAGATGATATGGCACGATCAGTGGGAAATAGCATGAGGATTGGTAAAGTGGCACAGGCAGTCAGAATGGTCACTGGGGAAGCCTCAAGTGGGGTGCACGAAGTGAATCGACGCATCTTGGACCAGCTGAAGGAGAAACACCCAGAAGCAAAACCAGCAAGTGATGAGGCCAAACTAGACGGGGAATATGTTCCTCCAGACCCGGTGATATATGAGAATATAACTGGAGACCTCATATGGAGAAAGGCGCTGAAAACACAGGGAGGAGCAGGTCCATCAGGAGTAGATGCTAAGACTTGGAGGATCTTCCTAAGTCAAAACAAGTTTGGTTCAGCCGTGGGTGACCTTTGTGAAGCAATAGCAATGCTGGCAAAGAAACTTGCATCATCACCATGCGTGAACATAGAAGCTCTGACAGCATGTCGCCTGATACCTTTAAATAAGAATCCAGGAGTTAGACCAGTAGGCGTTGGGGAAGTTCTTAGAAGGATTATAGGAAAAGCAATCATGTCTGTATTTGGAAAAGATGTACAAAGAGCAGTGGGCAACTTACAAGTATGTGCAGGACAGCAAGCCGGAGGAGAAGCAGGAATACATGCAATGGGGAAGGTGTATCATGAGGAAGATTGTGAAGGGGTACTGCTAGTGGATGCAACAAATGCCTTTAACACCATTAATAGGGAGGCAGCTATTCACAACATCAAGATCAAATGCCCGAGCATCGCAAAGTACATAGAAAATACTTATAAGGAGCCAGCTAACCTGTATATAGTTGGAAGCACAAAGAAGGAAGAAATGAAAATTCTCAAATCAAATGAAGGAACAACGCAAGGAGATCCAGTGGCAATGGCAATGTACGCACTGGCACTATCAATTCTGCAGCAGAAAATAAAACATGAGGTAACCCGAGTGAAACAAGTGGCGTATGCAGATGACCTCACAGGTGCAGGAAAAATAGGGGATCTCAAAGAATGGTGGCGGAGAGTACAATCGGTAGGCGAAGTCATTGGGTACCATCCGAATGCTAGTAAATCTGTACTAATAGTGAAAGAAAACAAGTATGAAGAAGCGGTGCAGACTTTTGATGGGACAGGAGTGAAGATTACAAAGGAGGGTCAACGCCATTTGGGAGCAGTAATAGGCACAGAAGACTGCAAGAGAGACTATGTGCGAAAAAAGGTAGCAGAGTGGGTAAAGGAAGTGAAAACCCTGGCAGACATTGCGAAATCTGAACCACATGCTGCATATACTGCCTTCACATATGGTGTTAAGCACAGATGGACCTTTCTTATGAGAACAGTGCCTGGCATTATACAGATGCTCCAACCGCTTGAAGAAGCAATCAGAGGAACATTCATACCGGCCCTAACAGAGATGGAAGGCGTCACGGAAGAGCTAAGAGATCTATTAGCTCTTCCGCCAAGGTTCGGAGGTATGGGGATCATAAACCCAGTGGAGGCGGCACTACATGAGAACCAAAATTCCCTTAAACTTACTACGTCTCTGACAGAAAAAATACGGGAGCAAAATGAAAATGATGAGGTGGACGAAGAGGAACAACGAAATGCAAGACAGGAAATTACAAAGAGCAGAGAAGAGAGACAGAAACATAGCCTAGAACAAATTAAGACCAGATGTAGGGAAGAACTGAAAATGAGAGTTGAGATGGCACAAGACACGGGGGCTTCAAATTGGCTCACATCATTACCAATAAAGGAGAAAGGCTTCAGCTTAAATAAACAAGAATTCAATGATGCCGTAGCCTTGAGGTATGGGTGGCCAGTTTCGAACCTGCCGCTGAAATGTGCATGTGGTGAAATAAACAACTCAGACCACTGTATGACTTGTAAGAAAGGAGGATTCATCTGTATCCGGCATGATGAAGTACGAGACATCACTGCACAAATGCTGGACGAGGTGTGCCATGATGTCAGAATCGAACCGGAACTTCTGCCTATGGACGGACAGCGCTTGGCCCACAATACTGCAAATACTTCAAATGAAGCAAGAGTGGACGTAAGTGCTCGAGGTTTTTGGACGAGGGGACAACAGGCTTTTTTCGACATCAGAATCTTCAACCCAAGAGCACAAACATATCGTGAGCGAGGACACAAGGCGGCATACTTGAGAAACGAAAGTGAGAAAAAACGCGCTTATGAAGAAAGAATTTTGAACAGGGATCAAGGAAGCTTTACTCCTCTGGTCTTCTCATCGTCGGGAGGTATGGGACCTACTGCAAGTGTCTTCTATGCCAGATTAGCTGAACAAATATCGGAGAAAAAGCGCCAGCATAGAAGCCAAGTCATAACTTGGATGAGATGCCGGCTCTCTTTCTCTCTTCTCAGGTCTGCACTCCTATGTCTCAGGGGTACAAGGTCCTCCCCGCTACAGAGGACAAGAGTGAGAGACTTGGACTTTGAAATGGTCGTGGCGGAGGGACGAATTGGGGAACAACTAGGTTGATTGTAGGGAGGTACTGGTACAATAAGATAAACTACAATGTAACTAGAATAAGATAGATTGTACACCACTTTGTAACGGTCACCTTAATAAAAAAAAAAAAAAAAAAAAAAAAAAAAAAAAAAAAAAATAGAAGGAAACATGCTTACATTACTGAAATGTTTGTGGACATACAGTAATGCAAGTAATGGTCACTCTTCTGTAAATCTAAAATGGCTTACTTAAGAATGGGAAAGGGGTGGGACCTTCTATTTTTTTTTTTTTTTTTTTTTTTAATAAAAAAAAAAGTTTAGAAACCCGCATCTTGTCTACCTGTACGATGTTTTTGAGGACTGCTTGCTTTCACCTTCTTTCACGCAGGGGTGATTAGTTGTATTAATTAACGTAACGTTAAATGTACTTTCTTCTAGTTTGGTATTAAATTGTTTCTGCAATTTAATTCCGTTATCTATCTTTTCCTTGAAGCTTTAAGTCAACTTAATTGTGTGATCTTTTATATAGCCTGCTTGACTATCAGCAGTCTATAGTGCGTGCACCCTGTAACCGAGTCATAGGATACCTCGTTGTCCAGGCAAGACTCTTGACTGTTTAGGGTGGTTTGTTGCCTGGGTTTATAGATAAGGGTTGGATCTAGCGTTTTCCGTTGTTGCTTGTTGCCGCATACCTAGTCCAATAGAAAGAGCCCAGTGTTTATATATCCCAGGACGTAACATTAGATATTCCAGTATATTTTTGTATAAAGTTTAGGAGGATCTCTATGTGATTATTTAATGGATGTCATTCATACACTTTACTTTTATTGAATATATTTTTTTTTTTTGGTGTTAGGCGATGCTTTATTTGTTCTTATTTTGAATTTATTAAGAATTACTTATTTTCTTTATTTGCTTTTATTATTTATTATTATTAACTTGTTTTAATATCTTATTCAAGTTATTATTATTATTCACCTTCAAAATATTAGAATAGTCTTCGAATTAGCACATAGTTATTACTCTTCCATTCAAAATAATTGACCATTAAAATTAGAGGAATTCATTTTAAGACATTACTATTTTTTTTATTATGATAAGGATATAAATATACAATAATATAACAATCAAATATATCAATTATCTCTAAAACAAAAAAATATATATATATATACTTTAATGATGGCAAATATATTACTTTAATATACATGTGAAAAAGTGATAAAATAGACAAATTAGAAAATAACTATAGTCACTAATATCCCCTGTAGTCAGACAAGATTTAGCTGGAAGTTAATCCACCACTGCCCTTAGGGTAAGGTAAGTCCAGGGCCATGTGGCACCAGTGAAGGCAAAGTTAGCACTGATTTGGTAGATTTTTTAAAGAAAGTCATTGACTACTAGGGGACAACTCACCAAGAAAGGAAACTCCCATCCCCTGGTGAGCATAAGCAGAATTAACACACACAATGCAATTATTTAAAAGGTTGACATCCTGAAGCGAAGCAATGAAGCACACACGTGTGTAAGCGAGTCAAGGCTCCAATCCCGTGGGTTGCCCGCTCATGAAAGAAGGTGACTGAAGCAGTTAAGGTTATAGGTTGGAGTTGACTGAAGCAGATGTGGAGGTTCAAAATTTGTACTTGCACAGTCAGAGCCTATAGGTACATAACACCACCCCCCTTAAGACCTCGACAGGGCCTGAAGAGGGCTACATGGATGGAGAAGGTATAGGCTCTGGTACAAGCGTGATGTCCCTGGACAAGGGAAGGCAATTCGGTTGTCCACTCCTCGAAAATGCCTAACTTGGAAGTTGTATTCCTGAAGCTTAGGGCCCATCAATGAAGTTGTTGATTAGTGTTCCTAATTTTTCGCAGGAAGGTTAGAGGATTGTGGTCTGTGTGAACGACCACCGGTGGGTAATTGCGCTGGTGTTTCTTCAGTTTGGCAGAGTAGTAGAACACAGGATATAGAATGTCTGGTTGTAAGAGTACTGCACCCACACCTCCACCACTGACATCCATCTGAAGATGGTAAGGTAGAGCAGGATCAGGAGTGCACAGTACTGGGTATGACGAGAAGAGATACTTAAACTTACTAAAGGCCTCAGTACATCATGGGTTCAAATGAAGCTTCTTTGGACTGGTGAGGTCAGTGAGGGGTGTGGAAATTGCATCAAAGTTTCAGCGGAAGCGATGGTAAAACCCGCACATCTCTAAAAAACGCATCAGGTATTTGTGGTCTGTAGGTTGGGGAAATGCGGTGATTGCTTCCATGTTCACTTCCTTCGGGCGTGCCATTCCCTGACCCACCACATGGCCAAGGTAGGTCACACTTCCTTGGCCAAAACAGGATTTGGCTGAATTGATTGTGAAGCCTGAATGAGCAAGTCACGCCAGCAGTCTACTCGATCGAAAGAGATGTTCTTCCCACATATCTGAAATAGTCACAATGTCATCCTTGTATGTTTCTACACCTTCTAAGCCCTGAATGGCATAATGCCATAACCCTATTGAAATTTAGCAGGAACATTCATCATACCAAAGAGCATGCATTTATACTGGAACAGACCAAAAGGAGTTGTAAAAGCAGATAATTATGATTTAACCCTATCTGTCATGCCAACTTTGTAGTAGCCTTTTTGCAAGTCAAGAGTGGTCACAAATTTAGCAGCCCCCACTTTATCTATTCGGTCGTCAATTCTAGGGAGAGGATATGCATCAGGGACTGTCACAATATTTACTTTTCTGAAATCTGTAAACAGCCTACTGATACTGTCAGGCTTGGAGACAAGCAAAGATGGAGATGCCCATGGGGAACAACTAGGCTCTATTAGGGACTGTTCCACCATAAGATCAATTTCCTTCTTCATAATGTTCTGCTTCTGAGGGTTCATTATGTATGGGGATTACTTGATTGGGGTAATGTCTGATGACTTTAGGATGACAATGTGAACTTGGGTCTTACAAAAACCAGGGACATCTGAGGTGGCTGAGGGGAATTTCATTTATAATTTCCTAAAATCTTCTTTATGTGAGGGTGCCATGTCTGACAGATACTAATCAAAGTTACACAAGATTTGGCTGTTCTTAGTCTGTCTCAATCTCCTCAGGGTCTCCTCCCTTTCATAAGTCCTTGGACTTTTGCACTGTGTTCACAACTAGTACTGGGATGTTTACATATTTGGAGATATTCTCTTCTATAGGTAGTGCCAGCGAAATTGACAATAATCTTGATCCCTGACCTCATTGTAACTTGAAAGGGCCTGGAGCAAACTGGCTGTAAATATCCACACCTATTTAATTCTTGGTGGAATCTTTCCAAATGATAGAAACGTCAGTCTAATTGCTTTCATTCACTTTGAGATAGAAGAAGTTAAGGGGTCAAGATTATAGTCAAGTTCATTGGTGCTAGCTACAGTGTTCTTTCTATATAACTAATCATCTGATTGATATGGGTGATGCATTTGTCTTTCCTTTAGTCTGGGATGTGGACAAAGTAATTTAGATCTGACTACTTTTGAGATACTAAATATGGACTACTGAATTTACTTTTCAGTGGGTTGTCAGGAATGGACAGGAAAATAATGACTATATCAGCAGGATGAAAACATATGGCTCTGAGATTTAAGATTTTAGTGAGACTTCATCCTTAACTGGTTCTTTTTTTAACCCAGCAAGTACTAGAATAGCCTGTTGACGGACATAGTTATAATTATGCGAATTCACTACCTTCAATTCTGATAGAATTTGTTATATCAACCATTTAAAGCATTATTTTCCATGTGCGTTTATTTACATATATGATGAACATATGAACCTTGAAGAGCGGAAAAAACAGTTGGAACAGCAATTGGTGGGTAAAATACTTATAATTTCGCCGCCCTGAAGCGGGAGGCCACAAGACATACATCCTCCCTCTACAAGCTCTAGCGCTACACTGAGGCTTGCAGGAGAAGCCTCAGTGTTGTGTAGGGTCTCTAAGTGACTCACTTATGTTTACGAAACCACGTGAGAAAAATTCGCGCAAAAAATAACCGATAAACGGGGGAAATATGAGGAAAAATAGCCGATAGTTGAGGAGGGGGGAAGAGGGAGGAAAAAGGAGGGGAAGGAGGGGATAGAGACACATGAAGATGAGTGGTAAGAAGTACTAGAGGGGAATTATCTCACCTAATGACGTATTCCTTTGTTTTGAGAGTCCCTGGGGTGTTTTGCATTCACTATACACATACTTCCATAAGGCTTATCGCACTTGCCAGGTTATCCCCATATGACTGGGCATAAGTGTCTGAAATTACCTTCATTCCCTGCTCATTGTCATGCATAAGCAAAAAACAGAGCGTAATATAATTATATATCCGTGAAAGTACGGTAATAGAGCTTTCAAATAACACCTTAATCAACCCTGTACCCAAGGTTAAGAGATACAACAGGTTGGAGCATGGGGTCACTCAAACTCGTACCCGCTCGCGCATGACGTCACAATGAAGGAAGGGTCAGAGGTCACTCGGCTGTATACACTTCATTCTCAAAGGAGCAGCCGAGCCAGCACTATCCTCCGTTTCCTTTGACTTCATACCGTGATGCTATAACTACTGTATAATGCCGTGTGAAAGTGTAGCTCTTCTATTTTAACTAAACAAAATGCCTATGTATTGTCAAGTTGCTGGATGCAAGTCGATATTTATCAAAGGAAGTAACATTGCATTCCATACATTTCCCAAAGATGAAACACTGCGGTCAAAATGGAGTAATCTAAGTGGGAAAAAAGGCTGTATTATTTCACCAACAGCAAGGATCTGCACTAAACATTTTGAATCCTCCGCTTTCGAAAGACACTTGAAATACGAACTGCTTGGACTACCAGTACCTTACAGCCAAATAAGATTCAAACCTGGAGCATTACCAACTCTGCATTTGCCTGCCCAGGCTGCCTCTGAAAGCGAGTCCAAGAGAGGCCGAAAGCGAGTTCGAGATGACGACGACACCAAAGTGACTGAGCAACAAACAAACCGTGATGCAAGTGACCAAAATAATCTACAAGATGATGCAACCGTGAACACCGACGCACCATTGAAAGAAATAGGTGAGTTTATACCTGTGCTATATATATATATATATATATATATATATATATATATATATATATATATATATATATATATATATATATATATATATATATATATATATGAGAACATAAGAAATGGGAGTCTGCAGAGAGCAGATTGGCTCACACAAGGCAGATGCCTTTCATACCAAACCTATCTCGTCCTATATGTGCTTATCTAATTTTATCTTGAAGCCCACACTGTCCTTACATCTAGAATTATTTGTATGTATGTGTGTATACCGCTATATAAAAGGTTCAGATTATGCTGTTCAAATTTGATGTCCTCATTACAGAATGGACATAGTTTATTTGGAGTCAGTAGGCTACAACGAAGAATGACCAAAATTATCCATAATATTATATATCTTCCATAAATAGAAAGGTTGAATAAATTAGGCTTGCACTCGTTACAAAGGCCCATCTCGTCCACATGCCTATCTAATTTGATCTTAAAGCTCTCTATCATTCTTGATCTCACTATAGCACTTGGTAACCTATTCCACATATCTACAACTCTGTTACCAAACTAATATTTGCCTATATCTTTTCTGAAACGAAATGTATCTAATTTGAAAACATTTGTTGGAGTTCTTTCGCTATCACTGAGCTTTAGTACATTGTTCATGTCCCCTCTATTAATCCCACTACGTGACTAACCCCCTTGAACACTTCTATCAAATCCCCTCTAACTATGCGTCTTTTTAACCAATGAACATAAGAACATAAGAAAATGGGAGTCTGCAAAACGCCGATCGGCCCACACAAGGCAGATCCCTGTCACACCCAACCCCAATTACCTAAGAACATAAGATCACGGGAAACTGCATATGGCCATGCGGCCCACATGAGGCAGCTCCCATTCACACCCAGCCCATATCAGCCATATGGGAGCCTAATTAAGCCTAATGTAAGCCTAATTTCTTCAACCTTGCTTCATCTGGAAGATTTCTAATACTATGGATTATTTTTGTCCTTCTACGTTGTACTCTCTCCAAGGAATCATTCTGTAATTAAAATTTAACAGCATATATAAGAAAAGAACATACGAAAATGTGAGTCTGCAGAGAGCCGAATGACCCACACAAGGCCCATATATATATATATATATTTTGGCAGGGGGGTTATAAAAAGTAGTTATACTATACCTGTGACTAGATATTGTAGTTATACATATTACATTTATATCAGTTTGGTACTAGGGCGCATGTTGCTAGAGAGAGAGAGAACTGCGTTTCAGAAAAGATATAGGCAAATACTGGTTTGGTAACAGAGTTGTAGATAGGTGGAATAGGCTACCGAGTGTTATAATAGGATCAAGAAAGATAGATATAAAATTAGATAGGTACATGGACGAGATGGGTTGGTTGTGAAAGGGTTCTGCCTTGTGTGGGCAAATCGGCTCTCTGCAGACTCGTATGTTCTTAATACGAAAAATAGTAATAATAATACAATATCTATATACTGATATATACAATACACCGTATACATTTATTTATATATATCTATTCCCCATATATATATATATATATATATATATATATATATATATATATATATATATTAGAATAGTACCTAGAATATGAAATGGGTGAAGAAATAGAAAGTTTGAGAGGAATAAGGGATGGGAGGAGTTTAATCTGTGATTAGAGGGCCAGGTGGGTCCATTAATAACAATTTGTGCTCCTCCCATTCACTAATACCGGTACATCTTAACTAAGGTCAAGTAGGTATTAAATAAAACCGGCGGGAGGGGAGGGTCTGGGGGAGTAATTTTGTAGCTATTAAATGTGATTGGCTAGGGATTACTATGGATGTATCTTCTCCATCACCGCTACCAACTTCTCCATCATCACCACTTTCTTCTCCAGCACCACCACTTTCTTCACAATCATCACTACCATCTTCATAATCACCCCTATCATCTTCACCACCACCACCATATTCTTCAGATTACATTAAGTTCAATTATTGTTAAAGGATATTTTTAGCCCACCTGTGTGTGTGTGTGTGTGTGCAGGTGTGTATTTGTGTATTATTATATATATATATATATATATATATATATATATATATATATATATATACGTTCTTATATCCGTGTCTTCTTTACTCTTCCAGAAAACACAGAGCCCATCCCCCAAAACATCAACAAGGGAGGTGTGACTTGGCAATTCCGAGAGAAAATAAGGAAGCTGCAACTTCAACTCACAGCTGCTACTGTCCTGAGTTTGGCTGTAACAAAGGAAAGAGATGATCTTCTGGCTGAAAAATCGGAATGGGAACAAGAAAAAACATCTCTGAAACAACAGATAGAAAATGTTAGGAATAGTCTATGCTCTTATTTTTCCAGTAGTTAAATACATTCTATTTTAACAGGCAAACCAGTTAGTCACTGGCAAGAAGACGACATCAGCAGAGCAATCACTTTACGTAGCCTGAGCACAAAAACCTATAGGTATTTAAGGGAAAAGATTAAGTTTCCACTACCATGCATAAGTACCCTAAATCGATGGATTGCAAAAGTTAGTGTGGAACCAGGAGTACTGTCATCAATTATTAAAGTTTTACAATACAAATCCACGTCAATGACAGATTTTGAGCGACTGTGTGTATTGTCATTTGATGAGACAACTATAGCTCACGAATGGACTTATGATAAAGCAACTGACACACTTTATGCACCCAAAAAACAGAGTACAATGTGCGATGATAAGAGGATTGACGAGCCCTTGGAAACAACTCATATATTATGATATTGACACAAGCATGACCATGGACATTCTGTTTGAAATTATTTCTAAGGTAGAAGCAGTTGGATTTTTGGTAGTTGCTATGGTCAGTGACTTAGGACCAACATACCTGAGGCTATGGAAAACATTAGGTATCAATGTAGACAAACCATTCTTTACAAATCCAGCTGCTTCTAACAGGAATATATATGTTTTTGCAGATGCCCCCCATTTAATCAAACTAATTAGGAACAATTTCCTTGACTCAGGTTTTCAGTTAGATGACGACAAAGAAAAGAATGTCAACAGTGAATGTGTCCGAGAACTGATAAATATGAGTAAACTGGACCTAAAAGCAACCTATCATTTGTGTTTCAATCATATATATGTGAGAGGGGTGAAGCGCATGAATGTTCGCCTTGCGGCGCAATTGCTGTCAGAAAAAACCGCAAAAGCATTAATGTATTTTGGAGAACAGGGATTACTGCTGAGCAAAGACTGGAAGAATACAAGTATTTATATTGCATTGGTTGATTCTTGGTTCGACTTATTTAATTCCCGAAATCCAACAGATAAAAAACTGTCACGAGCGGCATATGGGCTGCAGTTACCCAATCAAAACAAATTACTGAATGAAATGCTTAACACCACAAAGTCAATGCGAGTCAAAGGCAGGATTGTATCGTGCCAGTCTTTGCTCGGTTTATATGAGATGCTAAAAGAAAAATATAACATCTCCTATATAATGACATATCGGTTGAATCAAGATGTATTGGAACATTTTTTTGGTTGTCTTAGGCAAATAGGAGCTTCAAACCACCAGCATCCATCACCTGTACAAGTTAAGTATCGAATCAAATCATACCTGCTTGGGAAGAACATAGAGTTGGTAGGAAACAATTATAACACTGACAACAAACAAAATGATTCAAGCATATCCGAAGCTGTTTTTTCTCAAACAGAACCATCACAGTCTACTGCAACTGACACAACAGAAAACCTTGAACATGAACTCCTGTTGTCAGCAGTATTATTTTCTAGTTATGAAGGAAATGCATGCGACTCCAGTGACTATGATACTGAAATTCCAGTTGGTATGTCAAGTACAAATTTATCCCAAGAAAATGAAAATGAAGGTTTGAGGTATATTGGTGGATATATTGCCAGCAAGTTTCCCCAGCATGAATTTCTAGGTCAGAAAGTGTCAGAGGATGACACAACCTGGATTGGGAAAATATGCAGAAAAGAAGGGATGCTTATGACACCCAAAAAGGAATTCTTTGAACAGCTTAAATTAATGGAAAAAATCTTTGTGTGTTTTCATGGGAAAACAGAGTTCAAAGCTGGCAAAAACTCAGTAAAATCATTGTGTAAAGAAATTGTTGGTATGGTGACTTTACCATGGGAAGTAATTAGTTTTTTTGTAAGATGCCGAATGTTTTTTAGAATACGGATTTTAAACAGAAATATGAATGCTAATGATCCTAGAAAAACTAAAATCTAAAATGTCTAAACTAATAAAATCAGTGTGAAATCCTCGTGTTTATTTAATCCTTATCCCTCTTTGTGCAAGCTAATTATATTATAAGAATAAGAAAATAGAACAATAACCAAGCAAAATGAAGATACCGGGTATAAAAAAATACCGGTACTAATATTAATTAACATGTTTGACACCTCTGGTCTAGTGGCAGCACTTTGGCTGGCAGGCGAGCGTTTTTCTAGCTTTCTTTCTCTCGCCCCACCTTCTGACTTCAACAGGCTGCGCGTGCGCCAACCTGTTGTATCTCTTAACCTTGCCTGTACCATAGTCCATACATACATAGTCAGTTCACGCTGATGTCACTCAGCCCGGCCTAGCCCATTTTTTCCTCCCGCTCTCCGTGACTCATACCCCCCTTCCTTCCTTTCTCTCTCAATTCCCCACTACCCCCTATTCTCACCTCGCCCCCTTTGCTCACCCGCTGCCTCTCTCTCTCTCCCTCGTCTCTCTCTCTCTCTCGTGTGTGTAATGAGGTATGAATAATAATTATTTGGATATTTAATGCATTTTATTATATATCTATGATTGTGTTATATATTCATACTTTCGCCACTCAATATTCCTACAATATGCATGCAATATTATGTTCATGTCCATAATATTTATTGGTCATTGGCAATACAAAAAATAATTATTATCAATCTTTATAGCTACTGTGTTCCTATATGCATGGAAAATAAGGGACAAAGGTAGACCGAATATGAGGTGGAAGGATGGAGTGAGGAAGTACATGAACGAGGGCGGTGCTGGTTGGGGGGAGGGGCGTCGACTGACTGGGGACAGAGGTGCATGGGGGCGGTTCATTCGTGGCCACCCCTTCGGGGATCACGGCGTCAGGCAATAGATAGATAGGTTAACCTTTGACCTCCGGACCGTCAACAACAAACCTGAGCTCTCTCCTTCCCAACGTTTTGTGACTGTGGCCAGGCGGACAGCATGCCGTCCTGCACCACAGATACTACTGCAGAAGATACAATGGAGCCAAATACCAGCAGCGATACTACTACTAGTACAACAGCAGAGGAAGAAACTACAAGCGGTCCAAGTACTAACCTTACCGAAAATATGTAATAATAATAATACCAAGAGGTCCACAGCAGAAAAGAGGGTAGGAGACGAAAGAATCAAGGGAGACGGGATGAAAGCAGTGATGAAGAAGAGGCAAGGGACGCAAAATGACTACGAAACGGTGAACATGTAGAACCACGTGAGGCAGAGCGAGGAGGAGAGTTTGGAGACAGAGAGACACCTAGCCGAGAAGAGGGAGATGCAGAACCAACGGAGAGGCGACCCAGGCTACTATTTCCGGCAGACAACAAGCTCACCTATCAACAAAAGGTACTGTGGACGATGAAACTTGGCCGGGAATATAAACATTTCCAGCCAATTCTAAAAGATGGAAAAAACCGTCCATTCGTGACGGTGGGAGGACAAGAAGCGGTGGATATGCTGACCACGGTGGTTATGAAGGGCTTGTGATGAAAATACCCGAGCAGCAAAAACAATTGACCAAAGTAATAATATTTAAATACCCAGTGTGGATAGACCCTGACTTCCTGCTTGATGACTAGCGGGTTGTGTGGGCTCGAAGAAACATTGTAAGGGGAGAAGCAAAAAGTCAGGCAGTGGCCCTCATTAAAGGAGAGGCACCAGAACAAATATTTGTGACGGGGATCGGATATAGGTACGTAGCACCGTATATCAAGGAATCACAGATGTGTTTAAAATGCTCAAGGTGGGGTCACCAAGCGTGGAGCTGCCAACAGGACCCCCGTTGTCGGTTCTGTGGGGGTAACCATATCTCTACCCGGTGTGGGGAAAAAATAAAGGCGAGAATGAGAGTTGAACCACGATGCTGCAACTGTGGTGGCCCCCATAATGCTAAATCTGTAGTCTGCCTTAAAAGACCTGGGGCAAATAGACAGCAACAACGACCAGCGTGGATGGCGGAAAAGGCGACAGACAGAGGACAAGGACAACAAGAGGCTTCCCCCGCAACACCGCCCCAGGACTTCTCCACCCCGCCTGTACCAGCACGCGGTCAGCCCGGGGCTATGGCCAGGTGCGAGGGAGCAATAAACAACGCTTGGGCTAGTCGGCCTAATCCCCCTGGCCTCCAGGGGACGGACTCTAAGGGGGATGGCACACCTGGTGAAGTGGTAAGGTCAAGCCCTGGGGTTAACAGTACAGTGAACAAAAATGGTGATGTGGTGATGAATGAAAAGTCAGTGCTAGATGAAATGTTTAATTGTTTCAGGGAATTTCGGGCTCAATTGGGAATGTGGGAAAAACAAGTGAGTGAATTAAATGAGGTTGTGAAAGGCAAGGCAAATGAAGCTAGCGATAGGGATCAAACACAAGCCTCGGCGAGCCAAATTACACAAACCAATGCAGACAAAGATGAAAACAAGAAAAGTGAAAAGGCCCAATGTTTATGGATCCTATAGAAGTGCTTGGAAGGATTCCTTTTGTACGCGTCTCAGGCTAGGATATAAATATATGTGGGAGTTAGGTGTACCTAAAGGAGATCATGAAACTTGCTGCCAGTTATGTAAACAACCAAGATGTCACACACTGCGGCATTATATCTTGCAGTGCCAACATCTGGAGAAGTATGGAAACAGTATGATAGATAGTGTAGAGGAACAAATAATATGGATGTTCAACCAAAATAAAATTGGTCAAATCATAGCCAAATGTAAACATATAAAGCATATTATAAGATAAGCACACTTGAAAAAAAAGGATATAGAATTGCATCAACTCTAGCAATTGTTATTGTTATAATAGTTATTATTATTATGTATATGTATGTACGTGTGTGTATATATATATGTAGGTGCTTATGTATGTATATGTGTGTGTGTGTGTATGTATATATTTGTATGTGTATATGCGTACATATATGAATGTACTGTATAGGTGTATGTATATTTTTAGGTGTGTGCACATGTATGTACGTATGTGTGTGTGTGTATGTATGTATGTATGTATGTATATATGTACATATGTATATGTATACCGGTATGTATATATGTATGCGTGTGTACAAATATATATAAGCCCACTTAGAACAGTGGGGCCAAAAAGTGGGAGGGATTTTCCCCGGAAACAGGGGATTATCTGGGGCGGGAGGAAGCTTTGATTGAAATTAGGGTAACTAAGAACCCTATTGGGGATTTAGGGTATTACCCTGAACCTTTTCTCTTTTATATTGGGGTATTTACAAGAATATAATAAGCCGTAGGAACCAGCCCCGGCTTGGCTTTGGTCTGTTATTCACAGATTTATATTTAATGTTTTGTTTTTCGTGTGTATACATATAAGTATAATATGAGTAGGGTAAAGGAATGTATAATCACCTTTGACCTTTTGAGACAATGTATTTGTAATTTTATGTATGTGTACTATCTCAATAAAGAATCAAATCAAATCAAAATCTACAGGCCACCCTGGGTCAGCGAACCTACGCTCCCTAACCATACTGCTGTATTGTCCTCAATATTCTCGGCTAATGGCTTGATGTACAAGTACCTCCGGATATGCGGCACATCCCTCCCGGAGGACTACTTGCACCTTCCCTCCGAATATTATTTTATGGATATAAAATAATCTGAATCTGAATCTGAATCTGTATGGCTGTATGTTTTGGGTGCTGGGGTCTGGTGACTTGGTCACGACGGTTAGGGTCCCTCTAGGATGTTTATAAGGAGGGATTAACACGGCCGGGGCTCAGTTGGGGGTCTTGTGGGACAGCATCCGTGTTTAAAAACAAAAAACAATCTGATCAAGGTCTATAACGGGGACTCATGTATTTTAGATATGTCTTTATTATAATACTGTATATACTAAACTTAGGTAGTGTTACAAATTATCTTCAATTTCAATGTATTGCTCATCTAACTATATATGTAATGACATAGTTTAAGCTAGAAATAGGGTGAAGATTGCGTATGCACCTTCGCCCTTTTGAGATAATGTAACTATGATACTTGTGTACCATTTGTACTTTTCTCAATAAAACAATCAAATCTCTCTCTCTCTCTCTCTCTCGCTCGCTCTCTCTCTCTCTCTCTCTCTCTCTCTCTCTCTCTCTCTCTCTCTCTCTCTCTCTCTCTCTCGTGTGTGTAATGAGGTATGAATAATAATTCTTTGGATATTTAATGCATATTATTATCTATCTATGATTGTGTTATATATTCATACTTTCGCCACTCAATATTCCTACAATATGCATGCAATATTATGTTCATGTCCCTAATATTTATTGGTCATTGGCAATACAGAAAATAATGATTATCAATCTTAATAGCTACTGTGTTCCTATATGCATGGACAATAAGGGACAAAGGTTAAGCTGTCTGTTAGAAGTGTTCTCCCACAAAAAAAGAGATTCAAAATTAAACTACAAAGGAGTACAAAGGAAATCAAGCAACAACAGATCTAGTGACCCTTCTAGGTTGCTTGTCCTCCAAAACACTGAGGATCAAGTGTCCAAACAGTGGTTTAGAGTGGGTAAGGGAACATTGGAAAGGGAAATACTGCCCTGGAACTAATGTCCGTGGCAGGATTAGGAAGTTAGTAGGGGACAGATGGGTTACACGAGTCTAAAGGCTGGACACGCAGGATTTAGATGTAAACTAATAGGATAATGGAAAAATAGTCATATGAAATGTTCCCAATTCCTTAGTGACAAAAATGAAACTGCTGTGCATTATTAAAAGACTAAATACTTTATTAAGATTAAGGAATGTTAGCAATAAAAATACCTCATTTGATATGGTATAATATATATAATATAATATATATATATATAATATAATATATATATAATATAATATAATATATATAATGGTTTAGGGGAGGTGTGGTGGAGTGGTCTTGCCACTGGCCTGGTAATCCAAAGGTCCCGGGTTCAAATCCCGATGTATCAATGGGAAGATATTATTGGGATGGAATTTGTGCTGTACCTAGTATCAGTGCATTACCACAAGCCCACCGAAACGTCAATAAAATACCCTCATTGTTCCCTGATTAAATAGCACTGTATGAATATTCCCATATTCAAAATATGCTATAGGGGTGCAATGCCTGGTGAGTTATCTGCTCAACAGGTGGCGTTGTGTGTGTGTAAGTGTGAGAGTCCGAGTGTAGGGGGTGAGACAGTGAAGCAGGGGAACGAGGTGGCTTCAGAGTTGGGGTCGTTTCGGGCCATGAGTGAGCACCGTGCCTCATGTGAAGGCAAGATGGCAGGTGCTCGTTGTACTCTACGTGCTTCACATGTCTCACTCCCTAGACTGGAACAAGATCTCACGGGCTTCACTGTTCATTGTAAAGCGGTGAATGTTAAGGCTCTCAGCCTATGCCCGAGAGGAAGTAAGTTGGAATATAGAAAAAATAAAAATAAAAAAATAAATAAAGAATATTTAAATTAACAATAGAATATGTTGGAACACTTAATGATAGCTAGTAAATTTTCCATCAAGTCAATGTGACCTTTTATAATTTATTTTGTTTATCCATATGGGCTAGAACATTTTTGTTCCTGGCAATAGAACACTAGTCTTACTTTACTAGTTTTGACATTTTTGTACTTGTCTTTCGGGCTGAACTTACAGTATATTTCTGTTTAGAACTCTCATGCGGAAGAACATCCGGCACCTAACAAAATATTCTATGAGATCATTAGGGAGTTCTACAAGTTCCGACATATATGAAGTCAAGCGTTTAACAGATCCTATTCCAGGCTATAGCTTTGATTGACCATCATGACACTGAAAAAGCTTTTCCATTATATTTAATTTCTTCGTGAATTCAGGACTTGGTTTCATTAATGAATGCTCTCTGTCAACTTGTCCACTCCATGTATTATCCTCCTTCTCTAATTTTTCTCCTAGAAATTGGTATTGTGGAAATTTGTGAACAATGAACCCACCAACATGAATAAAAGACTGTGAGAGGGAAGGAAATCAAGGAGTAAATAGTGTGTGTTCATTTATGTGTGGGTGCTTGTGTTTGTGTTATTTGATTGAGTGAATGTGTATAAGTGAATGAGTTCAATAATTGGTACTCAATGAAGCCAGGGTGCATATCAATGAATAAATAAAAGACTATGAGAGGGAAGGAAATCAAGGAGTAAATAGTGTGTGTTCATTTATGTGTGTGTGCTTGTGTTTGTATTTATTTGCTAGTTTTTAATTGATAATCCACACACAACCACACACACACACAAGCACCCCCACACACTCACTCATATTATTCATAGTGTTCATTCATAATAAATGTTATTAATAATTAATACTCTAATATCTCTCTCTCTCTCTCTCTCTCTCTCTCTCTCTCTCTCTCTCTCTCTCTCTCTCTCTCTCTCTCTCTCTCTCTCTCTCCGACACACACACGTGTGTGTGTGTATATATATATACTTTCGGGTGCACTCATTCTTATTATTATTATTATTATTATTATATGAGATGCCGAAGTCTCCAACCAGGGTGCAGAAACACCATCAAGATCAATCCACACAAAACACCCGGAGGCACTGGAGAGAAACTACGGCAACTTAGGAAAAAATAAAAACATATACTGTATACTGTACTGTACATATACACATATTAAACATAGATAACATATTATGCAGTGGAGGATATCAAGCATAAATATAATACAATAAAATAGAATAAAATAAGTTTAAAAATTAGAATTAATGCTGCAAAAAAGCATTAACTCTAGACTTAAAAATGGAGATATGAGCTGAATTGACTAGCTCATTTGGCAACTTATTCCACAAGTCAACCATGGCCGGCACAAAACACTGTGAAAACTGTGTAGTAGACAAATTAACACGGCTCATGGCAAGATAATTAAGATTGCTTGTGAATCTAGTTGCACGAGCCCGGACATAGGGCCCAGGCAGAACCTCATGTAAGGGATGCTGAGGGTTGTTAAAAACTTTAAATAAAGACTAAGGGCACCAACTTTACGTCGATGACACAGATCAAGAGACAAATGAGGTAGAATAAAACTGATGGAATTTAGCGACCTGTCAAGCAACTTGAGATGGCAGTCAGCTGCTGACAACCAGACAGGTGAGCAGTACTCGAAATGTGGCAAAATAAAAGCATAAAAAGACTTGATAACTGTGGCGTCACAAGGAAATGTTTTATAAACCTTGCGAAGCAGACCAATTTTTTGGGAAATGGAAGAGGAGAAAGAACGAATATGCTTTTCAAAAGTAAGTTTGGGATCAAGAGTAACTCCTAACAAACGCAGAGTATCCACATTCTCAATTTGCTCGCCAGAAACTTGTAGATAAGGATGGGGAGGATCCAAGGTACGAGATCTGCTGATGATAATGGAATGTGTTTTACTAGCATTAAGTTTCATGCCCCAAAGTTCACACCATGATGTAATTTTGGCTAAATCCCTATTCAGAGCAGTAGCAATTACGTGTCGATCTATTGGTGATGCAATTGATGCATATAAAGTTGTATCATCAGCATAGGAGATTAGTTTATTTTCAAGCTCGGAACACAGGTCAGCAGTAAAAATAATAAAAAGCAAAGGCCCGAGGACACTGCCTTGTGGAACACCAGAAACAACAGTAACAGAAGGGGAATGACACCCATCAATGACCACAGACTGAGATCTTTTCGTCAAAAAATCTTCAAAGATCCTTAAAAAATTGCCACCAATACCAATGAGCTGTAACTAAACAGAAGTGCTTTATGGTTGACTAAATCAAAAGCAGAACTAAAGTCAATAGCCACGACGCGAGACTCATGTCCCTGGTCCAATGAAGATTGCAAGTCATGGGTGAGTGTCAGAAGTGCATCACATGTATCCAGTCCCTTACGAAAACCAAACTGTGAGTTTGGTATCAAATTATGACTATTACAATAAGAGGAAAGGCGTCTGGACAAAAGCCTCTCATAGAGCTTGGATAGGATAGGTGTAATGGAGATAGGGCAATAGTCATTAGGAGATGATGAGGCAGTATTTCCCTTTGGAATAGGAGTGATAATAGCCTTACGCCAGCAAAGAGGAAAACTACCTGATTTCAAAAGCAACCTAAACACTTAGGGAATGAGTGAAAGGAAAGATGTTTATAACCCTTATGCCTTCAGTCGAGACCATATACAGTGGAGGGAAAATCATGCTTCGGTCTTTGAGTTCTAGTACCACTGAGTATGGCTGACATACTCATAATCAGTACCCCATGAATATTCTTTCCTCTCACTTAAACATTAGGCTACCATAGTGCGGTGGGAATATGAATATGATTAGATTAATATCCAGTATTCGAGAATGGATAATAAGTCGTAGGCATGTGCATAAGCCTTTAACCGTCTTGGTGGTGTAATGGTTAAAGTGTCTAAAGATATGTGTGTGATAACCCAGGTTCAAATCCCGGTGGATCACATATATGCTTTCATTAATTTCATTGGTAGGGTTTGGTGGTGTGGTGAAATTAATAAAACAAAAAAAAATAGATTAGGATGATAACGCTGCAAGATGTTATACCCTGACTGTTTGCAATAGGTAAACAAATCTTCCACCTTTGTTTGATTATGATTTGTTTTTGAAACATTAGATGGGAACGTGACCTTAGACACAGGGTTACTACTAGAAGAGTATCTCATACTAGAATGTTTAGGCTTGTCACGGTTTGAGAATGCTTTGTGTATTAATGCTTAGCTCTCTGCCAAAAAAGCAGCCTTTATGAGGTCATTCTCTCCCTCCTCCTCAACATACACTAAGATATTGGGCGGCAATGTACGCTTCCACTCGTCTAGAGCCACAAGGTTAACACTCTCACGCATTTAGGATGCACTCGCGTCATATCGACATATGCCGAAGCGTGTGGTTATGACGCAAGTGCGTCATATGGCCACCCGAAACTTATAAATATTCCCCAAAAATAAGTTTATGACGCGATTTGGACTGGTAAGTTAGGTAACTTTATTCTACAAATGAAAGTATCTAGCAATCCCATGGCGTTCCTAGCAAAGGAGCGCGCTCCCTTGTCAGTAGGTTCCCGGCTGCCAGTGTGTTAGCTAGGCCTCCCGTCCCTTTAACTCACGTCTCTCCGACTCTCTCTCCCTCTCGTCCGCCATGCCGTGCTTACAGGCGGGCAACTATGGTTTATTTATTTACCCAGTGGAAGTGTTGACAAGTTTTGTGAATAATTATAATTATATATGTATATAATTTGTTACTTGTGACTAAGGGGAGTGAATCTTGGTTAACCCCTTGAGTATTGATGCAGTTTTGTCTGGCTAATATTGACAATTTTACAAAATAAAATGCTTGAAAGACAAATATATTTATCAATAAATACTGCCTACAAAATAAATACATTATAATTACAAATTATAGTTACGTATTTTGCACATCGTGGACAATTTTTTAGTGAGTACATAGTTTTATTTGAGTGACTATTTGACAGTGTAGTGTGGAAACTTATTTTATATTAAATATGTCACAGGAATGTTTAAAGGAAGCTTACAGGACTGCTTACAAGAAGCTTACGGGAATGCTTACAGGAAGCATACAGGAATCTTACAGGAAGTACGGTAAGTACTCTATGGAATTTTAGTTATATTATATGCCTATGTATATAATACATATATATATGTGCAGTATATATAAGCAGCAAAACCAACGCTGTGACGAACATCTTTATTGGGCAACGTTTCGACCCCATACAGCGAGTAATTTTCAAGCCTAAAATGAGGTAAAAACAAAATAATTATCTCTAAGACAGAAAGTTATTTAGAAATGTGCAGTACATTAAATAGTCAATTTCTTTCCGTTTTCACTAATGAAAATTTGGCACAGTTTCCAGAAGTCCGTAAGGTATACAGCGATAGTATAGAAAATAGGTTAAGTACGGTTACTATAAGTAGAAATTATGTGGTTAAGGAAATTGACAGACTGAAACCTCATAAATCGCCTGGTCCTGATGAGGTATATGCTAGAGTATTAAAAGAATGCAGAGATGAGTTAAGTTATCCATTAACATTTCTATTTAACAAGTCATTAGAAACAGGTATAGTTCCAGAAGCTTGGAAGCTTGCAAATGTAGTTCCGATCTTCAAAAAAGGTGATAAATCAATAGCATCCAATTACCGTCCCATTAGTCTCACTTCAATCATAGGAAAACTACTAGAGTCAATTATTGCTAGGAAAATGAGAAACCACTTAGAAACATTTAACTTAATCAATTCTTCTCAGCATGGATTCACTCAGGGACGGTCTTGCCTTACTAATTTGCTTAGTTTTTTCTCAGAGGTATATGAAGCAGTAGATAATGACAAGTCATATGATATTATATATTTAGATTTCAGTAAAGCTTTCGACAGAGTCCCTCATGAGAGATTGATGAGAAAGGTTGAGGCACATGGAATAGGTGGGGCGTTGTTAGGATGGATTAGGTCATGGCTAATTGGTAGGAAGCAGAGAGTCAGCATTAATGGTACCAAGTCAGAATGGGGAGCAGTCAAAAGTGGTGTCCCCCAGGAGTCGGTATTAGGTCCCCTGTTGTTTCTTATATACATAAATGACCTAGATTTAGGTATACCAGTAGGATAAGTAAATTCGCAGACGATACTAAAATAGGGAGATCAATTGATTCAGATAGCGATATAGAGTGCCTCCAAAGGGATCTAGATACCTTACATGAATGGTCAGTAAATTGGCAGATGAAGTTTAACATTGACAAATGCAAGGTATTAAAGATAGGGAAGATGCAAACAAATGTTAAATATAAACTAGCTAATTTAGAATTAGAAAATTCAGACTGCGAGAAAGATCTAGGTGTGTTTGTTAGCAATGATTTGAAGCCTAGAAAACAGTGTATAAGCGTTCGTAATAAGGCAAACAGGATTCTCGGGTTCATCTCTAGGAGTGTGAGTAACAGAACTGCTGATGTTATCTTAAAACTTTACTTGTCATTAGTGAGACCCCATATGGATTATGCTGTCCAATTTTGGTGTCCTTATTACAGAATGGACATAGATTCATTGGAGAGAGTACAGCGTAGAATGACAAAAATGATCCATAATATTAGAAATCTTTCGTATGAAGAAAGGTTGAAGAAATTAGGTTTACATTCGTTAGAGAGACGCAGAGTTAGAGGGGATATGATAGAGGTGTTCAAGTGGGTTAGTGGGATTAACAAAGGGGACATGGCAAATGTACTAAAGCTCAGTGATAGCGAAAGAACTCGTACCAATGGTTTCAAATTAGATAAATTTCGTTTCAGAAAAGATATAGGCAAGTATTGGTTTGGTAACAGAGTTGTAGACGGTTGGAATGGACTACCAAGTGCTATAGTGGGATCTAAAACTGTAGGGAGCTTTAAGATAAAATTGGATAAGCATATGGACGAGAAGGGTTGGGTGTGAAGGGGGATCAGCCGGGTTGGGCCAATCAGCGCTCTGCAGACCTCCATAATCCTGCGTTAATCTCTAACCGTTTTGGTAAGATGATCCTCAGGGTATTAGAGTGTGAAGCCTATAATTGGGCTTTGTAATGAATTGGGGTTGTGTGGGACAGGGATCTGCCTTGCTTAGGCCAATCGGCTTTCTGCAGACTCCCATTTTCTTATGTTCTTATGTAAGGTTTAAATTCAATATAATAAATAATAGTTTTAGTAACAAATACTGGAACTAAACCTAACAAAATAATATATATATATATATATATATATATATATATATAAGCTACATATATATTTTGTATCATATAGATAATATATATATATTTTTGTATACATTATAATTATGTATATCATTTGTATTCATTAATGTTGTACTTATTGATTTATTTATCAATTTATGTATTGATTTATTGATTGATTTGATATTAGTTATTGTTTGTTTTGATTATATATTTTTTATTTATATTTTTATTTCATTTTTTTTTTTTTTTTTTTTTTTTTTTTTTATTCTAGGCCTATTTACATAATTATATATATACAGTAAATACAGTATATATACAGTATGTATATACCGGTATATATATATATATATATATATATATATATATATACATACATATACTGTATACAGGGTGTTCCAGTAATGCTTTTCATAAATTATATGGTGGACTCATCAGCCAAAAATAAGAATAAATTACTCTATGAACATGAGGTTGAGTATTTAAAATAACGGAGTTATTACACGATTTAAGTTAACGATAGATACAATGCCATTCAGTCCAAGGGGTAATGTTGCCATTTTAGTGGATTATATCCATTTGGCCTTCGCTATCGCTTGCTAGTCTCAAGATAGTGAGCAGTAGCGATCTGACTTTTCGGTAGAAAAATATGTCCGGCATCGCCGGTAGAAAAATCAAATCCGGCGAAGCCGGACATATTTTTCTACCGAAAAGTCAGATTGCTACTGCTCACTATCTTGAGGCTAGCAAGCGATAGCGAAGGCCAAATGGATATAATCCACTAAAATGGCAACATTACCCCTTGGACTGAATGGCAGTGTATCTATCGTTAACTTAAATCGTGTAATAACTCTGTTATTATAAATACGCAACCTCATGTTCATAGAGTAATGTATTCTTAGTTTTGTCTGATGAGTCCACCATATAATTTATGAAAAGCATTACTGGAACACCCTGTATATACAGTATATATATATATATATATATATATATATATATATATATGTTGGTAAAGCCAGGTAATAAATTTTCTTTAATACATACGAGGTTGAAAGAAATGGCAATTTCTGCGTTGGAAATTTTATTATTCAAAGTTTCCATGTCTCTGATGAGTTTTCGCTGGGTGGCAGGAAGTAGATGAAGGAGATGAGCAAAATTCATGGTGGTACAGGGTTACATTAAAGTACATGAAGATACAGGATATACGACGTGTTTCACTGGACAACCAGCATTATCAAGTAAGGAAGGAATGATATAAAAGGTAAACAGGGAGGGTATATATAGAGGGTGGAGGATCAGAGGAGGCGGAACACAGGGGGCAAAAGTCTGCTATTGGTGGAAGGGTTAACTAGGAGAGAGAAAGGGGGTAACCGCTTCACGCATGCGCACTGGATGCGGGATGGTGGTCAGTAGGTGGGGTCGAAGCTGATTGGCTGCGTGTCGAGGGGCGTGGCCTAAGTTGTGTGGCGCCTGCAGAAGACGAAGCTGAAGGAGGTAGCGCGGGGGGCTGCATCAAGGGCACCGGGGGGCGAGGAGGGGTGTTAGGTCCTGTAGGGTAGTGCCTTTTGGCAGAAGGAAGGATCTGAAGGTCCAGAGTTTGGTTGTTGATGTTGGGATGTAAGGCTTGGATATATAAAGCTTCGAGTATAGGTAATCTCCTTGGGTCACTTTCTTTATCGAGTATGGTGGTGTGTTTCTCTAACTCGTTGCGTGTGAGGTGAGGGTGGTTAGGGGTGAGATAGTGGTCTTTGATGGCTCCAGCCTGAAGGTGAAGAGTTAACCGACGTGAAAGACGAGTCTGCGTCATACCAATATAGGAATGAGGTCCACAGTCCTCATAATTACAGGTATGTTGGTAAATGACGTGATCGTCGGTCATCGGGCTCTTTATCTTGGTGGAGGCTGGTTTGTTGCGGAGAACGAGGTTGGAGGTCTTGGGGGATTTGTAATAAATTATTAATTTGATTTTGTTTTCCGGGTTGGTTGGGTGGACATGCTTGGAGATTATTTCTTTTAAGACGGCCTCGTCATTTTTGTGTTCAGAGGACATGTAATTGCGGTAGAAGATCTTAATTTCATTGGGGGGGTCAATGTTGGGAGGGCTTTGGGTGTACCATTTTTCAAGATGGTGGTTGATGGTGCTGGAGATGTCGGAGTTGGAGTATCCGTTATTTACTAAAACTTGGGATAGTCTTTCTAGTTCCTGGTGGGTGTCGGCCCAGGTAGAGCAGTGCGTGAGGGCTCTCCTAACATAGGCGGAGATGGAGGATAGAAGATAACGGCGGGGGCATTCACTATCGCCGTTGAGGCATTGTCCTGTGTTAGTTGGTTTAATGTAGACCCGCCGTCTACTGTAGATACGTGGATGACATCTTCGTGCAAATCAAGGACCTCCACGAACTACAGGAACTCCAGCGTCGCTTCATGACCTCCTCCGGACTTAACTTCACCATTGAAAAATCAAACAATGGACAAATCCCCTTCCTCGACATCCTCGTAGCTCTGAACGACCATTGGTTCAAAACCACCGTCTACATTAAACCAACTAACACAGGACAATGCCTCAACGGCGATAGTGAATGCCCCCGCCGTTATCTTCTATCCTCCATCTCCGCCTATGTTAGGAGAGCCCTCACGCACTGCTCTACCTGGGCCGACACCCACCAGGAACTAGAAAGACTATCCCAAGTTTTAGTAAATAACGGATACTCCAACTCCGACATCTCCAGCACCATCAACCACCATCTTGAAAAATGGTACACCCAAAGCCCTCCCAACATTGACCCCCCCAATGAAATTAAGATCTTCTACCGCAATTACATGTCCTCTGAACACAAAAATGACGAGGCCGTCTTAAAAGAAATAATCTCCAAGCATGTCCACCCAACCAACCCGGAAAACAAAATCAAATTAATAATTTATTACAAATCCCCCAAGACCTCCAACCTCGTTCTCCGCAACAAACCAGCCTCCACCAAGATAAAGAGCCCGATGACCGACGATCACGTCATTTACCAACATACCTGTAATTATGAGGACTGTGGACCTCATTCCTATATTGGTATGATGCAGACTCGTCTTTCACGTCGGTTAACTCTTCACCTTCAGGCTGGAGCCATCAAAGACCACTATCTCACCCCTAACCACCCTCACCTCACACGCAACGAGTTAGAGAAACACACCACCATACTCGATAAAGAAAGTGACCCAAGGAGATTACCTATACTCGAAGCTTTATATATCCAAGCCTTACATCCCAACATCAACAACCAAACTCTGGACCTTCAGATCCTTCCTTCTGCCAAAAGGCACTACCCTACAGGACCTAACACCCCTCCTCGCCCCCCGGTGCCCTTGACGCAGCCCCCCGCGCTACCTCCTTCAGCTTCGTCTTCTGCAGGCACCACACAACTTAGGCCACGCCCCTCGACACGCAGCCAATCAGCTTCGACCCCACCTACTGACCACCATCCCGCATCCAGTGCGCATGCGTGAAGCGGTTACCCCCTTTCTCTCTCCTAGTTAACCCTTCCACCAATAGCAGACTTTTGCCCCCTGTTTTCCGCCTCCTCTGATCCTCCACCCTCTATATATACCCTCCCTGTTTACCTTTTATATCATTCCTTCCTTACTTGATAATGCTGGTTGTCCAGTGAAACGCGTCGTATATCCTGTATCTTCATGTACTTTAATGTAACCCTGTACCACCATGAATTTTGCTCATCTCCTTCATCTACTTCCTGCCACCCAGCGAAAACTCATCAGAGACCTGGAAACTTTGAATAATAAAATTTCCAACGCAGAAATTGCCATTTCTTTCAACCTCGTATGTATTAAAGAAAATATATATATATATACAGTATATAATATACTGTATATATATATATATATATATATATATATATATATACACAGTAATATATGGTATATATATATATATATATATATATATATATATATATATATATATATATACAGTATATACTGTATATATATAATTGTATTTTGTTTGTTTTTATTTATTTATATATTGTATATACAGATTTATTGATTTATTGATTGATATGATTTGTTTTTTGTTTTTGATTGTTTGATTAAATATATATATATATTTTTGTTTTCTATTTATTTTATATCTATCTATCTATCTATCTATTGCCCGTTGCCCGACGCCGTGATCCCCGAAGGGGTGGCCACGAACGAACCGTCCCCATGCACCTCTGTCCCCAGTCAATCGATGCCCCTCCTCCCAACCAGCACAGCCTTCATCCATATACTTCCTCACTTCATCCTTCCACCTCACTCTCGTACACCCTCTTAGTCATTCTCTTGCTTTCCACACGTTCCATATGGCCGAACCATCTCAAGTTGTTCCTTTTCACACTTTCCAGCACATCTACCTCCACACCACACCTCCTTGTTACTTCCTTATTCATCTGTCTATCCCTCCATGTAACTCCGCACGCACTTCTTAAGTAACTCATTTCCACCGCTCTCACTCTTGGTCTGAGTCTCTCAACCAACATCCATGCTTCGCTTCCGTAAGTCAGTGTCGGGTTTACCCCACTGTCATGCAAGGACTTCTTCACTTCCATACTGACCACCCTATTTCTTGTTACTGCTTTCAGCATTCCTACAACCCTCTTTCCCTGTTGTACCCTCTCTCGCACTTCTTCATCCATAGTCCCATCTTTACTCAACACACTGCCCAGATACTTAAAAGCGTTGATGATCTCCATAGCCTCACCATTCAACTTCACCTCACACACTGTGACTTCACCCCTTCCGAAGACCATAACCTTGCTCTTCCCCGCATTTACCTTCAAATTCCGTTTTTCGCACACTGTTCCAAACTCATTTACCAGACCCTGCAACTCCCATTCATTATCGCTCATCAGAACTGTATCATCCGCAAACAACAGTATAGGCAGCTTCCACTCATTTCCCTCCCTTTTCAGCGATACACAAACATCCACTGGTCTTCCTAGTATTTCTTTCATGACTCCATCCATATATACAGAAAACAACCACGGGGACATCACACACCCTGTTTCAACCCAACATTTAGGTCAAAGAACTCGCTCTGCTCACTCTCCACACGTACTGCCGCCTTTGCACCCTCATACAATCATCCTCTTCACTGCTTTCAGCAACTTGCCATCTACTCCATATATTCTAAGTACTTTCCACATACCTTCTCTATCCACTCTGTCATAGGCCTTCTCCAAGTCCATAAACGCAGCATACACCTTTTGTTGCTTCTCCAGATATTTCTGCACAACACACTTCAGGGTAAAAATCTGATCTACACATCCTCTTCCCTTCCTAAAACCTCCCTGCTTGTTGGCTATCCATTTCTCCGTTCTCACTCTCATTTTCTCAATCACTACCGTACTGTACACCTGACCTACTACGCTTGGAAGACATATTCGTCGGTGGTTACTACACACTCCTCTTTCCCCTTTGCCCTTATATAGGGGAACTAGTATGCCAGTCTTCCAGTCATCGGGTGCACTCCCCTTCTCCCATGCTAGTTTGCACATTTTCCATACCCATTCGATCACTATCTCACCACCATACCTCAACATTTCCCCACACACTCCATCTGTTCCTGGTGCTTTCCCCAAATTCACTCTTTTCATGGCTCCCCACATTTCTGACCTCCGACCTGATGCCCACTCCTCCTCCACTACTTCTCTTCTTTTCCCTCCCATATCATAACCAACTATGTTTGCTGGCTCTTCATTCCTTACATTTAGCAACTCGTTGAAGTACTCCCTCCATCTTTCGACTCTTTCTTGCTTCTCGACTATCATTCTCCCATTCTTGTCTTTCACACCCCTACTGTTTTCCTTGCTACCTTCCCTAACTTTCTTGACTTCTTTCCAGAAGTTTCTAAAACTCCCTCCATTTTACACTCAGATTCCTTCCAAATTCCTCATCTATCTTCTCTTACTTTCCTTCACTACTCTCTTCACCACTCTCTTTCTCTCCACCTACCTCACTCGTTTCTGCCTCTCCAAATCTTCATACCCTCTACTACCCAACCACTCTCTATACGCTTTCTTCTTGTCTTCCACAGCTATTTTTACCTCCTGTGTCCACCATGCTGTACCTTTCACTCCCCTCCCTCTTCTCATCACTCCACACACCTCCTCAAATGCTGCACAGATCTCTTCCTTAACACCTTATTGGCGGGCTAGGCGGTCTATTTGACCGTACCGCACAGCGGGTTTTTTTTTACCCTAAAAAGGGTTGGTTCCGTGCTAATTTTCATGCCTAAATAAGACCCAGAGTGTAAAACAAGTATCTATTCCTGAAAGGGCGTAAACAAAGCTTTCCAATGATACCCGAACCATCCTTGTACGACCACTGGTTCTCTTGCAACGATCGTGCAACACAAGTGCAAAAACCCTGAAATTAGGTAATTTCCTTACATAATTCCCTGTGTAGCGAGTGAGAAAGGGGGGAGGAAAGTAGAATATAGTTCAGTATGTCCACGGTGGTCGTGGGGAGCGGTCATAAGGTTACTACGCTCGTCCCACCGCTCAGCTCTCTCTCTCTCAGCAACATTACGTGCTGAAAATGGCGCTCGACAGCTGTCGTGCACCGCCACTTAGTCCAAATTTATTTCACTCGACATATGTTGCGCGCCGTCAATAAGGGGTATTAAACACCTTGCTCATCTCCTCCACTTCCTCCATATCTTCTAGGTCGAAAGACACCTAGTCGTCTTTCTACTGAACTCCTGTACTTTTCCCTGATTTCCTCCTCCTGTAGCCTCTCCACCCCCCTCACCATTCCACCTTCCTATCGCCTCCCTCCAGCTCTCCTCACCCACTTCTTTTGTATCCTAGTTTTAGCTACTACTATATAATGATCCGACAGACCCCCTCCAATACCCCTATACACCCTAACATCCATCACAGATTTCTTCATTCGTTCATCCACAAATAATATTATATAATCAATCAGTTACTTTCGTTCCACCACTGTCTTCTCCTTATCCTTCATCGTCCACACCACTTTCCATGTGAACCTGTGCATCATTCTGTGTCGGAAAAAGGTGTTGGCTATCCACAGCCTCCTCCCCACACATACGTCCACAAGTGTACTATTCACCTCTGACGGTACCCCCCACCCTCCCACCACTCCATCAACTTTCCTGTCACCCACCTTACCATTCATATCCCAAATCAGATATATTCTTTCGTTCTTGTCAAACTTATCCAGGCACGCCTCCACATTCACCCAGAACTCCTCTTTCTCTCTTACAAGTTTATCCTCTGTCAGAGAATACACACACACAGTCAGCAACGTTTGTATTCCTACTTTCATTCTCACCCATACAATTCTTGAACCCATAGACCCATATTCTCTTACACACTCCTTCCATTTGTTACTTACAAACAAACACGCACCTTCTCTCGCTGCTCCCTCACTCACTTCAGCACACACACCCATTCCACACTCCCACTCTCTCATATCTGTACCCTTCCATTTGGTCTCCGTCATTCCACATACATCCAGCCTGGCATTCACTAACACTTCCATGACCTCTCTCTCTTTTGTGCCATCATTCATGCCACTCACGTTCCATGTACCTATTCTCAGAATGTCCGTAAGCATGTCCATAGTTGGTCGGGGTTCGTCAACACAGGGTCCGTCCGCATCCGAGGATGATTGTTCGTTTGTCGTTGCAACGCAACTTTTTTAGTCGCCTCTTAAGACACACAGAAGGCACATGGGGCATAATTATTCTAATGCCTTACACCCAGGGTATAAATATATATATTTATTTATTTATTTCGTATTATTTTTGTTATTTTGTATTTATTTTCTTATTGTAGGCCTATTTTTTTTTTTATATATGTATATATACATATAATTATATATACATATATATATATATATATATATATATATATATATATATATATACTGTATATGCAGTATATACCGGTACTGTATATATATATTTTATTTTGTTCGTTTTCTTTTTTATTTTATTTTGTTTTATTGATATATTTATTTATTTTTTGATTTATGATTTATTGAATTATTGATTTATTGATTTACTAATTGATTTGATTTGGTTTTTGTTTGTTTGTTTTGATTGGGGTTTTGTTCTTTGTTTTCTCCATTTACCTTCATTCACACACCACCAATCACCCACCTTCATTCATCCACCTTCATTCACCCACCTTCATCATCAAAGTGGATATGGGCCTCCTGGGGAAACCACTATAATAATATAACGAGTCTTGGGTGACGTGGAAAACTGCTTGTATTTCTCTGGTTTGACACATATATACATATATATATATATATATATATATATATATATTATATATATATAATAATAATAATAATAAGCATGTTACTTATTTCTCATAAGCGCCAATTTGTCCGAAGAATTCACTAGTGCTCGGAAAGAGAAAGAAAAAAGAACAAAATCAATGCATCAAAAGAAGTCTTATATACAACACACATTAAACAATCACTAGCAGTGGCAAAATAGCCTAAACTCTATAGCCATCAGTCATGACACCTCTCTCAAGATCATAGCTTCTCTCAAAGAGAAAAGTCTTAAGTTGTCTCTTGAAGCATTCAATAGAACTCAGTTGTCTCATGGACAGCGGCAACCTGTTATACAACCTCGGAGCCATGTAGGAGAATGACCTCTCAAAGAAAGAAGACTGCTGGAAAGTCCTTGGTTCATCAAGACGAAAAGGGTCATTGTCATGACGCACAACTACACCATGGTGTGCGGTGGGCGCCTGAGCAGCTCCGCAAGGTACCTAGGCTCACCAAATTTGAGAACCTTAAAAGTCACCAAACACAACTTAAATTCTATTCTTGCTCTTACTGGCAGCCAGTGCAGTTCTATGTGAAGAGTAGTAGGAGTTCTAGGTGGAACACCAAAATGAGTCTTGCGGCCCTGTTAAGAACAGACTGAACTTTCTTTAAAATATAATTTTGGAAGACCCACCAACAGGGCATTGCAATAATCAACACGAGAGAAGACCAATGAGTGAACCAACGTCAGGAGGCAACATCTGGTTATAAACGGCTTCACCAAATAGAGATTTCTGATGTGCAAGTAACAACTTTTAACTATCTGGTTTACATGCTCTTTGAAATCGAATCGGGAGTTCACATATACACCCAGATTTCGAACAGAGTTGGCCGGTCGCAGCTGAGATCCACCCACATTGATGGAGAGGGCACCTACTATATCATCAGCTCTTCTAATATATATATATATTATATATATATATATATATATATATATATATATATATATATATATCAGTTGCCCTCTGACCCCTGACTAGTGCGGACGTCCCCAGTGACCGCTAGTGAACCGGTTTACCCTTAGTGAGGTCCTAGTGAACTTTTTAGTGATGGCTGTTGTTGATGAGTCTGCTGTCTCCTCCCATACTCTCCAGCTCTGTCGTGCTTTGCAAGAAAGACTGGAGAGTGTGGAGCAGGAGATTCAGTGTCTCAAAGATGAAAATTTGGCCTTGAGACTAGCTATGGCGGAAAAGAAGTGTGAGGCTACCGGAAGTGTTCCCAGGGATCGTGAAACCCCTTGGAAAGTGGTGTCAACCAGTGCAACGGCCTGCAAGCTGAAAAGGCAGCCACTCAAGACCCACAACAACTTCAGCACCTTGGCTGATGAGAGTGATGGCGAGGAAGTGGCGATCATCGAGGCAGTGAGAGCGGAGGGGGGGAAGTCTGCTGTTGTTGCTGCTACAACTCCTGCTACACGCCGACAACGGAAAAAAGCTAAGTCTATTTTAATTGTAGGGGATTCAATGATTAAATACCTTGGTAGGGCTACTAACACACATGTTGGTAAAGTTGTCTGTCTGCCTGGTGCCGGAGTCGAGAAGGTGTCAGAAAAGCTAGATGGTGTCATGGAAGCGAGTGGAGAGGACCCCATCATCTTCCTCAACGCAGGGAGCAACGACATTTGGAAATGCAGGACTGAGGAGTTGCTCACCACGTACCAGGAAATGTTGGAGAGGATCAAGGAGAAGGGTGGAGTTCCTGTGGTACACAGTATCCTACCAAGAAGAGGGGTAAGGAAGGAATGGTCCTCCAGGGCTATTGGTGTAAATAGCCGGCTGGAGAAGTATTGCAAGGCAAATACTATTCCATTCCTGGATAACTGGACCCTCTTCTACGGTAAGGATGAACTGTATGCCCAGGATGGAGTACATCTCTCTCGGCTAGGAGTTTCGACCTTAGCCAGCTCACTCGACAAGTTTGTTGCGGGGTTTTGTTAATAAACCATAGGTGTGTAAGTAAAATAGAATCCCAGCCACATCAAATTGATAGTAATAACGAACATTCTGATAGCGTAGATTTTCCGTCTAGGTCCAGTAGTTCAACAGGTAAAAATAAATTAGTTAAAAACAATAGAAAAAAAGTAGTTGCAAATACAAGTAATAGTTTGAGTGTTTATTATACAAATTGCAGGAGTTTATGTAACAAAATGAACGAACTTAGAGCACTGGTTAGCAAAGAAAATATAGACATAATAGCGCTAACTGAAACATGGATTAATACAGAAACCAGGCATTTTTTAGCAGAGTTTGATATACCGGGATATAGTTTGTTTAAATATGACCGAACAAGTAAGAGGGGTGGCGGTATAGCAGTGTTTGTCAGGAGTTCATTAAAAAGCTGTACTAAATCAGGTATTAGAGTAAATAATGAAAATGAAAGTGTTTGGGTAGAAGTTAACGAAGGTAGTGAGACTTTAGTTATTGGAGTTATGTATAGACCGCCAAATATGAGTAGAAATGACGGAACATCATTATGGGAGGAAATTAAAATAGCATCAAGGCTTAGCAACGTGTGCATTATGGGGGATTTTAATTTCCCTAATATAGATTGGCAGCAACAAATAGGCGACTCTGATTCAAAGGAGTTTATTGAGGTAGTACAAGATAGTTTTTTATCTCAATTCATAGATACGCCAACTAGAGGTGATAATATTCTCGATTTAGTTTTCAGTAACAATGAACATATGATAAATAGTGTAGAAATCGGGGACCACCTAGGAAATAGTGATCACAATTCTGTGTATTTTAATATACAATGGAAAGGTAATACCAGAGAGAATACAACATTAATACCTGACTTCAGAAAAGCCAATTATGGTGGGTTAAGAGAAGCCCTGTTAGCGGACCCTATGGTCAAAAAATTAAGTCGATCCAGGTGTCCAAATGAGTGTATCCTTTCTCAGGCACCTGTCATCTTAAGTCAGGAGGAGACGTCAAACTTGGTAGATACATACGATAATTTTATCAAGTCAGTATTCAATGCGCAAAATAAATATATCCCCAAAAGAAAATTTAGATCAACACAGAACCAACCCAAATGGATGAATAATAGACTATTAGATCTTCTAGGACAAAAGAGAGGAATATATAGAAAAATTAGAAAAGGCGAAATTCACCTACTTGCTTACTATCAGAATCTATCAAGACAGGTAAAAAAGGATATTAGGAAAGAAAAAAGAAATTATGAAATTAAGGTTGCCAATGACTCAAAAAATAATCCTAAAGCTTTTTACCAACTATATAAATCCAAGGTTAGAGATGTAATTGGTCCCCTTAAAACTTCTATAGGAAAATTGACAGAAAGTGATTTAGAAATGTGCAGTACATTAAATAGTCAATTTCTTTCCGTTTTCACTAATGAAAATTTGGCACAGTTTCCAGAAGTCCGTAAGGTATACAGCGATAGTATAGAAAATAGGTTAAGTACGGTTACTATAAGTAGAAATGATGTGGTTAAGGAAATTGACAGACTGAAACCTCATAAATCGCCTGGTCCTGATGAGGTATATGCTAGAGTATTAAAAGAATGCAGAGATGAGTTAAGTTATCCATTAACATTTCTATTTAACAAGTCATTAGAAACAGGTATAGTTCCAGAAGCTTGGAAGCTTGCAAATGTAGTTCCGATCTTCAAAAAAGGTGATAAATCAATAGCATCCAATTACCGTCCCATTAGTCTCACTTCAATCATAGGAAAACTACTAGAGTCAATTATTGCTAGGAAAATGAGAAACCACTTAGAAACATTTAACTTAATCAATTCTTCTCAGCATGGATTCACTCAGGGACGGTCTTGCCTTACTAATTTGCTTAGTTTTTTCTCAGAGGTATATGAAGCAGTAGATAATGACAAGTCATATGATATTATATATTTAGATTTCAGTAAAGCTTTCGACAGAGTCCCTCATGAGAGATTGATGAGAAAGGTTGAGGCACATGGAATAGGTGGGGCGTTGTTAGGATGGATTAGGTCATGGCTAATTGGTAGGAAGCAGAGAGTCAGCATAAATGGTACCAAGTCAGAATGGGGAGCAGTCAAAAGTGGTGTCCCCCAGGGATCGGTATTAGGTCCCCTGTTGTTTCTTATATACATAAATGACCTAGATTTAGGTATAACTAGTAGGATAAGTAAATTCGCAGACGATACTAAAATAGGGAGATCAATTGATTCAGATAGCGATATAGAGTGCCTCCAAAGGGATCTAGATACCTTACATGAATGGTCAGTAAATTGGCAGATGAAGTTTAACATTGACAAATGCAAGGTATTAAAGATAGGGAAGATGCAAACAAATGTTAAATATAAACTAGCTAATTTAGAATTAGAAAATTCAGACTGCGAGAAAGATCTAGGTGTGTTTTTTAGCAATGATTTGAAGCCTAGAAAACAGTGTATAAGCGTTCGTAATAAGGCAAACAGGATTCTCGGGTTCATCTCTAGGAGTGTGAGTAACAGAACTGCTGATGTTATCTTAAAACTTTACTTGTCATTAGTGAGACCCCACATGGATTATGCTGTCCAATTTTGGTGTCCTTATTACAGAATGGACATAGATTCATTGGAGAGAGTACAGCGTAGAATGACAAAAATGATCCATAATATTAGAAATCTTTCGTATGAAGAAAGGTTGAAGAAATTAGGTTTACATTCGTTAGAGAGACGCAGAGTTAGAGGGGATATGATAGAGGTGTTCAAGTGGGTTAGTGGGATTAACAAAGGGGACATGACAAATGTACTAAAGCTCAGTGATAGCGAAAGAACTCGTACCAATGGTTTCAAATTAGATAAATTTCGTTTCAGAAAAGATATAGGCAAGTATTGGTTTGGTAACAGAGTTGTAGATGGGTGGAATGGACTACCAAGTGCTGTAGTGGGATCTAAAACTGTAGGGAGCTTAAGATAAAATTGGATAAGCATATGGACGAGAAGGGTTGGGTGTGAAGGGGGATCAGCCGGGTTGGGCCAATCAGCGCTCTGCAGACCTCCATAATCCTGCGTTAATCTCTAACCGTTTTGGTAAGATGATCCTCAGGGTATTAGAGTGTGAAGCCTATAATTGGGCTTTGTAATTGAATTGGGGTTGTGTGGGACAGGGATCTGCCTTGCTTAGGCCAATCGGCTTTCTGCAGACTCCCATTTTCTTATGTTCTTATGTTCTTATATATATATACAGTATATATATATATATATATATATATATACATATACGTATATATATATATATATATATATATATATATATATATATATACTGTATATATATATATATACAGTATATATATATTTTTTTTTTTTTTTTTTTTTTTTGCCATTCACATTATTTTATATTTCTTTTATTTTGTGTGCGTGTGCTCATTATTTGTTCAGGAAATATATTTTTATATTTATATTATTTCACGACTAACATGTGTTCTATGAACATTATACAACTATTGACAAGGACATTTGTATAAAGGTGTTGTATTTTGTGGCAAAGATAATTATACAACTGTATAAACATTCTCATTTATTTACACAGCAATAACAATGCAACAATAACAACGGTCCGGACGGTGTTCCTCCTGTTGTTCTCAAAAACTGTGCTTCCGTGCTGACTCCCTGCCTAGGCAAACTCTTTCGTCTCTGTCTATCCTCTAACGTCTTCCCTTCATGCTGGAAGTTTGCTCACATTCAACCTGTCCCAAAGAAGGGTGACAGCTCTCAACCCTCCAACTATCGTCCAATTGCTCTTATCTCTTGTCTTTCTAAAGTTTTTGAAACTATTCTTGCTTCCAAATTTCTTAAGCATTTCTCTTCTCATAATCTGCTCTCAGATCGCCAGTATGGCTTCCTTAAGGGTCGCTCTACTGGTGATCTTCTTTCATATCTTACTAACTCTTGGTCATCCTCCTTTCGGGACTTCGGTGAGACTTTTTCTATTGCACTAGACATATCGAAAGCCTTCGATAGAGTCTGGCATAAATCTTTAATTTCTAAACTACCCTCCTTCGGTTTCTATCCCTCCATCTGTGCCTTTGTCTCTAATTTCCTTTCCGGCCGTTCCATAGCCGCGGTTGTGGACGGCCATTGTTCACTTTCTCACCCTATAAACTCCGGTGTTCCTCAGGGCTCTGTCCTATCTCCTATTCTCTTTCTAATTTTTATAAATGATCTCCTTAACTTTACCTTAACACCTTACGAGCGGCCTATGCGGTTTATTTATATGTACCGCACAGCGGGGTGTTTTTAGCCAAAATAGGGCTGTTTACGTGATCATTTTCATGCCTAAATAAGACCCAGAACGTAAAACAAGTACCTATCCCTGAAAGGGCATAAACAGAGCTTTCGAATGACACCATAACGATCCTTGTATGATGGATAGTTTTCTTGCAATAACCGTGCAACGCGAGTGCAAAAAGCAGGTAATTCGGTACTTTCGATACATAATTGAGTATGTAGCGAGTGAGAGAGGGAGGAGGGAGCTGAGATTTGTGTCAGTAGGTTCGCCGCGGTGGTCTGGAGCAGTCATACGCTCGCTAGTCTCCTGCCACCACTTGTCTCTCTCTCTCAGCCACATTACGTGCTGAAATTGCCACTCGACCTATGTCGAGCGCCGCCACATAGTCCAGCTTTTTTTTAACTCGACTTATGTTGCTCGCCGCTAATTAAGGGTTAATTCCATTCATACGCAGACGACTCAACCTTACTACTCCATTAATTTTTCAGAATGCCCCAGCAATCCCTCAACGACAAACGTAATGAAGCCATAGAACTCTTAATTCTGATCTAAATACTATTTCCAATTGGGGCAGAGAAAACCTTGTTACTTTAATGCTTCCAAAACCCATTTCTCCATCTATATCTACCCGTCTCCCAGAGGACTATCCCTAATTTTTCAACAATACAAAAATCAACCCTTCATCTTCTCTCAATATTCTTGGTGTCTCTTTTTCTTCTGCTCTCAATGGAAGGATAATACCAGTCTTGCTAAGGCAGCTCCCAGAAGCTGGGTGTGCTCAACCGCCTTAGGGGGTTCTTTTCCCCTGCACAGCTTCTTGCTCTGTACAGGGGCATAGTGCGCCCTTGTATTGAGTATTGTTCACATGTGTGGGGAGGTTCCTCCCACACCGCTCTCCTAGACAAGTTGAAAGGAAGCCTTTCGTATCATTAACTCCCGTCCACTCACCAACTCTCTGCAATCTCTCTCTCTCCGCGCCAAATGTTGCATCTCTCTCGCTATTCTATCGCTACTATAATAATCAGTGTTCCTCAGAGCTATCCCAGTGCATACCACCTCCTTTACGTAGGGCACGTGGTACCCGTCTTGCAACTCAATCCCACCCCTACTTGTGCAACTCTCCAACCCAAGAGTGAAACGTTACTCTCAAACTTTCTTCTACTTCAACAGCTGAGCTCTGGAACTCTCTCCCAGAATCAGTCTTTCCCTCTTCCTATGACTTAAATTGCTTCAACTCCGTGTCCAGGCATTTTGGCTCTAACGTCCCTTGATTTTGGCCCTGTCACTCTTTCAACTATGGGGGAGGCACTCGCTATAGGCAGTTATGCCTTTTGCCTCCCTCAATCACATAGAAAAAAAAAAAAAAAAAAAAAAAAAAAAAATCACGAACCAATTATGCTACAGTGTTTTGGTTTTCACCATTAGAAAGAACATAAATGTCCGATTCCGGTGATATGTACAGTACGTATATACGTATCAGAGAAAATAACGCAACGCCAAGGTGGGGAAATGCTCGGAGCCCAGCTTTCTTTTGCGGAACGGAGACGGGTGAAGCGTAAATATTCGCATTTTGGCCCTTTATTTCAAATATTCATAGAGCAAAAAATATTTGTCATAGGAACTTCTAGTTTCTTTTATTCTCTTCAACATTATCTTCCGTATTCATAAAAACTAAATTGAAAACCATAGACATCGTAACAAAGAAATGTTACGTCCTGGGATATATAAACACTGGGCTCTTTCTATTGGACTAGGTATGCGGCAACAAGCAACAACGGAAAACGCTAGATCCAACCCTTATCTATAAACCCAGGCAACAAACCACCCTAAACAATCAAGAGTCCTGCCTGGACAACAAGGTATCCTATGACTCGGTTACAGGGTGCACGCACTATAGACTGCTGATAGTCAAGCAGGCTATATAAAAGATCACACAATTAAGTTGACTTAAAGCTTCAAGGAAAAGATAAATAACGGAATTAAATTGCAGAAACAATTTAATAACAAACTAGAAGAAAGTACATTTAACGTTACGTTAATTAATACAACTAATCACCCCTGCGTGAAAGAAGGTGAAAGCAAACAGTCCTCAAAACATCGTACAGGTAGACAAGATGCAGTTTTCTAAACTGCATGCGGCTACTGTAGGATCTGATGCTTAGCAAAGAAAGTACGTTACGGATTTAGAGAACTCTTAACTAATAAGCAGGAATAAATACTAGTGATAGGACCTACAGTGTAAAATGGCATAGGTATAATTAAATAAAGGCAGCCACTCGCAACATAACCACATACAGGTGTGCTTCTCACTCTTAGTCAGGCAAGCCTGCTCGGACAGAGTCTCTAAGCCACACCCTGACTCACAATGCTCACAAAGACGGTAAACTGTGGCACAATAACAAGCATACAGATATAATAAACCGCTAGCTTTAATCTGCCAGGTGGCAGAGGTCTAGCCGGAAGGATATAGGCTTCGGATACCCGGGCTGAGCCACCTGCTCTAGCCTAGGGACATTCCCAAGTCTGTGCGCCAAATTACTCTAATTGAAAGGGTGCTGTCTTGAGAGACTCAGATCCCAAGTATCTGACTCTCTCCTGGCGACCCTAAAACAAACGCAAGGCGTGCTAGCGCAGTGCTGAGTGGACTAGGCAAGGGCCCTCACACAGCACAACACTAGACACACAGGCACACAGACAAGAAAATGCCCCCAGACTCCCACGGGTATCCTAGTAAAGTCGTGCAGGTCCACAGGACTCGCACCAGCAGACTTTACTTAAAGGATCACAAAAAGCCTCCCCTCCGGTCTAGCCCCTGCTCACCTGCCACAAGAACACACTAGCAAGCATGAAACCACCAAATATGAGGCAACAAAAAAGCTTCCTAGGTCTCATTAACAATTACATCTCTGCATAAGGCCCAAAATCCTATCTAGTTATCTGAGAGCTCGTCGTTAATACAATAATAGATATAAGGTCTATCAAGGGGATGGGGTAATTAAATAGACTGGTGAAGTAGTGGAAAGAAGGTATACAAAGTAAGAGAGAAAGTTTCTAAGTGGGGTTGAGAGGGATAGATATCAAGGGGGTCCGAAGGGTACGACAGTGAGGTGAGCTCTGAGTCTTGAATCTGTCTGGACCCCACCCTAGGCATGCAAAATACATCCCATGCTTGGCAACACTCAACACCGTTGCCGGGTCAAAATCCTCCACACCTAGCGTGAGTCGAAACTAAGCCTAACGTTGCGATCAAATGGCTACATCAGGCTCGTCCCAAGCTAGTCTAGTCCGCGCCCGAAGCAACGTCCCCCAGCCGGTCTCTCTCTCCCGCTCGTCTCCTCCCACTCTCACTAGACTTACATCTTATATATTATAATGAAACAATCAACTATCAAGAATAAAATATACTAAGATGTGTTGGTTAAGAATAAGGGCAGCTTCAAGCTGTGAAACAACATAAGAATATCCCAGACATTAGTTACATTGTCGTAGGCTATATACTAAGGAAAAGCCGGCCGGCCGGCTCCCGCCAGCCGGTTTCTAAACAGCTGGGCAGCCGACACTCGCGCATGCCCGCACGTGGCTACTATGCAGGAGCATCACACCTCCCCCAAGATATAAGACACTTGACTAAGTTCTTCATATTAACAGAAAGCTTCTCATAGTACCACACACTGTTGCGACACAAGGCACTATATATAAAAAAAATAAAGACTGTTGCACTCCACCGAGCAAGTTCAACTAACTTAGCGACAATAAGCGAAAACATTCAACTTAGATACTGCTACAACATCTTTATACAAAATTCTACACGTTAAAAAAATAAAGAGATTTTATAAGGTTTATTTTGCTTTTTTTAATTTTTTTTTTTCGGCTGAACTACAGTGACAGCCTATTTTCCTCCACACTCAACCCTCAATCCTGTAGCAGTCTAACCAACATCATCCACCCTTGATAGACAATCCGCTATCACGTTATCATAACCGGCAATATGGCGTATGTCCAAATTATACTCCTGAAGCATGAGTGACCACCTGGTCAGCCTCATATTCCGGTTATGAAACTGATTCAAGAATTTCAGAGGGTGATGATCGGTATAAACCACTACGACTGGTCCGAAAGCCGGAACATATACATCGAAGTGCCTGAGCGCCAGCACTATCGCCAGGAGTTCTTTTTCAATTACAGAGTAATTCCTTTGTGCACTATTGAATTTTTTACTGTAAAAACTCACTGGATGTTCGATACCTTCATCATCTGTCTGTAACAAGACAGCCCCAGCCCCTAGGCCACTGGCATCAGTCGCCAGCTGAAAAGGTCTGCTGAAGTCCGGGGCCCTGAGTATGGGGTGGGTACATAACAGGTGTTTCACCAAGGAAAACGCCTCTGCACACTCAGGAGACCACCGGAACTTCTTGTCCTTAGATAATAAGTCAGTTAAAGGTGCAAGTACAGTCGAATAGCCTTTGATGAAGCGACGATAATAGCCTATCATACCTAGAAACCGCATGATTTGTTTCTTAGTCGTAGGCTGGGGAAACTGATCGATGGCTTTGATCTTTGTCTGTGGAGGGCACACCTGACCCATCCCCACCTCGAACCCCAGGTACAAAACTGTGGCTTTGACAAAATCGCACTTACCCAGGTTTACCACCAAACCTGCTTCATTCAGTTTATTAAAAAGCTGTCCGATGTGAGCACAGTGACTGTTAAAATCATCGTCGTATATTATGACATCATCTAGGTACACCGTACAGTTGGGAATGTCGGCTACAATGTCGTTCATTAATTTCTGAAACGTTGCAGGGGCATTTTTCAGCCCGTATGGCATAACATGGCAACGATATGTGGCACCGTCCACCACAAACCCACACACCTCTCGCGCTCGCTCAGACAAGGGCACTTGCCAATAACCCTTAACAAGGTCTATCTTAGTGAGGAACTTGGCCTTTCCTATCTTATCCACACTGTCGTCCACGCGAGGGAGATGGTAGGCATTTGTGGGGGTTAAACCATTCAACCTGCGGAAATCTATACAAAACCGCACCTTGCCATCTGGTTTGGGCTGCAGTGTGACGGGGGAAGTCCACCTTACTGCACCCTCAGAAATCAGCCCACGTTTCAGCATATAATCCAGCTCTTCCCTAAGTGCTGGTAATTTAATAGGGGGAACACGGTATGGCACTGATTTAAAGGGCGGGTGGTCCCCAACATCGACATCGTGCACCGCTTGAGTAGTGAGGCCAGGATGCTCCGCGAAAACAGCTGGGTTTGAATCAAACAAGTGCTGCACAGCTACACGCTGTTGCTCAGGCAGGTGCAATATCAACTCGTGAGCCACTTGTCTAGAATTCCCCGCCCACTGATCCGCGGAAACATGACAGTCCCAATTATCCTCCCCCGCAGCTTGACTATCCCTTCCTCCTTCTCCACCACGATCGCTGCAGATCAACACCGGGACAGTGAGAGGTTCGGAGGGGCGCCTCACATACTCTTTCATCAGATTTACATGGCAAAGTTGGTTCTTTTTCTTACGATCAGGAGTAGCTACTAAATAGTCGAGATCAGAAACCTTCCTTACAACCCGATACGGACCAGCATACTTGGCAGACAAGGGGTGTCCCACCAGAGGCAGTAGTATCAGTACTTCCTGATCTACTTCAAACTCCCTCAGCTTCACCTTCTGGTCGTATCTGTCCTTCATCTGAGCTTGTGAACTCTTAAGGTTCCGACCTGCTACCTCCAAGCTCTTTAGCATTCTCTCACGGCTTTCAACTACATACTTTAGAAGCGAGCATGGCTTTGTGACTCCCTCCCAGATCTCCTTGACTATGTGGAGGGGCCCCCTGACCATGTGTCCAAAAACCAACTCGTTCGGGCTAAATCCCAAGCTCTCCCCAGATACTTCTCTCGCAGCAAATAAAACGTATGGGAGACCTAGATCCCAGTCCTTCCCATTCTCCTAGCAATAACACCGCAACATACTCTTGAGAGTCGAGTGCCACCTTTCCAATACTCCCTGACTCTCGGGATGATAGGCAGATGACACCACAGACACTATCCCATGTTGCTGCATGGTCTGTTTAAACAGAGCAGAAGTAAAATTGGATCCCTGATCAGACTGGATCTCCTGAGGGTAGCCATAACGAGAGAAATAGACAAGCAGGTTTTTGACAACAGTCTTAGCCATCCCGTTGCGCATGGGGTAAGCATCTGGATACCATGTTGCTACATCCATTACAGTTAGTAAAAAATTATTGCCGGCACTAGTGGGGGGCAATGGGCCAACCATATCGATAACTACCTTGCTGAAGGGCGGCCCAATGACAGGGAGGGGTTGTAACGGGGCTCTCGGGATGACCTGATTGGGTTTCCCAACAACTTGACAAGTTTGAGACTGTGACACCCATGACACGACACTCGCCTTTAACCCAGGCCACCAGAAAAGCTTGCTGAGAGCTGCCTCCGTCTTACGTGCCCCCAGGTGCCCTGCCAAAGGCACATCATGAGCTAATCTCAATAAGCTCTCACGGCACACCCTCGGTACTACTAACTGGTCCACTAATCCTGACCCGCCATCCAACTTTTTCTTGGGATCCTGATGTCTCCGATACAAGATCCCCTCGGACAAGAAAAAATCACCAGGCTGCGCATCCCCATCGCTATCCCGTTCGATAGCACCATTACCACACGCCCTGACTTCAGGATCTTCCAGCTGCAAGGAACATATATCAGCAGGTGCGAGATTATCCAAGTTCATCTTAATTTATTTATTTCCACCTCCAATGTCCCGCTGAGCCATCCTTTCCTCATGCTGCGCATAACGATGCTGTCGAAGAGTCTCTTCCTGCCCTGCACCTGCACTAGCGGTGACAGGCCCCGGGGTCTCTCCAGACTCTAACATAGGTGCCAATAATGAGTCACCAAGAAACACTGCCATCTCAAAACTCTCCAATTGACCAACACTTCCCGTTTTCTTGTGACCTTTCCTCCGCGGTTTGATAGACTGAGGTGGTGGCTGCAAGGCTCCGGATGTCTGAGAACGCGTCACAACACACGCCATAGTTTGTATGCTACACTTCTCAACCCACTCCTGTTCCCCCCTACTAACGTCGGCCGCCTTCTCGGCAACGACCAAGGGTGAAACCTTAGGAGCAGGCACCGCAAAGTCGTTGCCGAGGAGGAGGTCGACGCCCCAACAGGCAAGTTCTCTACAATTCCGACATCCAGTTCCTTCGCCACACCACCCACCTCCAGCTCCATCCGCACCAGCGGGTAGGACTTCGTAGCATTGATCCCCTGAACTACCACCACCCGAGCAGCGTTAATCGGCCTACCAGTAAAGTTCTTTAACAAGGTCTGAGAAGCCCCACTATCACGCAATAGCTTAACTCCTCGCCTTTCGCCAGCCCACCTCACAAAACCATGCCCTCTATGACCCCCAAAGACATCGCGGACAGGGTTCGAGCCTTCCGGACTCTTGAACACAGGCTGTGTCCCAACCTCTGACGAACTACCCTTGGCAAACTCAGAAGATATAGGCGACACCCCTATGCTGCGGACCAATGACACAACCTTGTTTGGTGGCTTGTTCGGACAAGCATTTGCAAAATGACCCTCCTTGTGACATGCAAAGCACTCTTTACTCTTTGGTTTCCCTTGAGAGTGGGAGGTACCATTAGACTTCTTATACGGGACGGTATTTGGTTTATGTTCAGTTTTATTGTCAGTGCTAGATGGTTTTGTGTATTTATGTGTATCAAAATTCTTGGGAGGGGGAGGGGTACGATCCTTTGCACCCGACTCACTCCTAGCTGCTGCTTCGCACCCTCGAATTAATGACAGTCGGCGGTCAGCCATTTCTGCTGCCTCCTGGAGAGTTCTAGGATTTTTTTCCTTTATATTTAATGTTAAGTCCCCGCCTGTGCACTTAAAGAACTGCTTCAAGAGAACCAGATCACTCAACTCCTCAAAAGTAGCTGCCCTCTCAGAACGCAGCCAATGTCGTAGTGCATCAGACAAGTCCCGGGCGTGTTCTAGGAAGGTACTATCCTTGCCCTTAGTAACACCCCGAAACTTCAAGCGGTAAGTTTCTGGTTGTAACTCATAGGCCCGTAGCTCAGCCTTCTTTAGCTCATCATAAACTACACAGGACTCTAAAGGTAGTGCATCATATGCTTTTAGCCCCTTTCCTAGGAGTCTTGATGAAACTAATGCTGCCCACTTTTCCTGAGGCCACTGGTGTTCCTGACACTTCTTCTCAAATCGCATAAAAAACTCAGTCACACATGATTCATCGAACACAGGAACTAGTTTAAGCAGGTGCGACAATGATTGGTCCCGATGTCTATTACCTCCCCCAATATTACGCCCTGTTACCTCCACTCGAGATCTCTCCAGCTCCCTGTCAGCCCGATACCTAGTAGACTCTGCCTGCAGTTCAGCCTCTCGTATAGCTGTTCTCTCTGCAGCCTCAGCCTGAGCTCTAGCAGCCTCAACCTGAACTCTAACCTGTCTTTCGGCAGCCTCAACCTGAGCTCTAGCAACCTCAACCTTGGCCATCTCAAGCCGAAACAACAAATCTGGAGTCAACCCTTGAGGAGGGGAAGGTGCATTTAATGGAGAGGGTCCCTGTGATTGAATTCCACGCTGCCATTGACCATCAACTTGGGGGTATGTACTAAATTCAGGCACCCTGACGTTTGATATGGGGGTAGAGTGGAGGGGGGGCTGGGGACCGGGGCCCCCAGTCGCCTCTCCACCCAGGTCTCTCCCTTCTAAACCCAATATCAAAGTCCTCAGCTGATCTTTCCTCATGCCACTTAAACCCTGGTGACCCTGAAGACCTGCCATACACTTTAAGCCATACTTATTCAGCTTCAACACCCTGGCAGCGGTAAGGGGCACCTCCAAAAATCTTCTAGCACCCTCCTCGCTTTCGACTAGCCACTCCACAGGTCTTTCTCCCTCCGAGCCCGTATCGTGACCTGACCCATCACTGTGTTCTGATGTATTAGACATGTTTGTGTACTGCAGTAATTATCACGGTTATAGAATGTGCCTTTTCTCCTATGCAAGTATGTATATACTAATGTTATTTAAAGTCTTTAATGTGTTATATTGGTTGCTCCAAAAAAAAAAAATAAGTCCACTGTATTCCTTTAATCATAAGGAATCTCAAAACAAATGACCACTATATTCCTCTGTTCAGTAAATCCTATGCAAGGTCGCCATTTGTTACGTCCTGGGATATATAAACACTGGGCTCTTTCTATTGGACTAGGTATGCGGCAACAAGCAACAACGGAAAACGCTAGATCCAACCCTTATCTATAAACCCAGGCAACAAACCACCCTAAACCGTCAAGAGTCCTGCCTGGACAACAAGGTATCCTATGACTCGGTTACAGGGTGCACGCACTATAGACTGCTGATAGTCAAGCAGGCTATATAAAAGATCACACAATTAAGTTGACTTAAAGCTTCAAGGAAAAGATAGATAACGGAATTAAATTGCAGAAACAATTTAATAACAAACTAGAAGAAAGTACATTTAACGTTACGTTAATTAATACAACTAATCACCCCTGCGTGAAAGAAGGTGAAAGCAAACAGTCCTCAAAACATCGTACAGGTAGACAAGATGCAGGTTTCTAAACTGCATGCGGCTACTGTAGGATCTGATGCTTAGCAAAGAAAGTACGTTACGGATTTAGAGAACTCTTAACTAATAAGCAGGAATAAATACTAGTGATAGGACCTACAGTGTATAATGGCATAGGTATAATTAAATAAAGGCAGCCACTCGCAACATAACCACATACAGGTGTGCTTCTCACTCTTAGTCAGGCAAGACTGCTCGGACAGAGTCTCTAATCCACACCCTGACTCACAATGCTCACAAAGACGGTAAACTGTGGCACAATAACAAGCATACAGATATAATAAACCGCTAGCTTTAATCTGCCAGGTGGCAGAGGTCTAGCCGAAAGGATATAGGCTTCGGATACCCGGGCTGAGCCACCTGCTCTAGCCTAGGGACATTCCCAAGTCTGTGCGCCAAATTACTCTAATTGAAAGGGTGCTGTCTTGAGAGACTCAGATCCCAAGTATCTGACTCTCTCCTGGCGACCCTAAAACAAACGCAAGGCGTGCTAGCGCAGTGCTGAGTGGACTAGGCAAGGGCCCTCACACAACACAACACTAGACACACAGGCACACAGACAAGAAAATGCCCCCAGACTCCCACGGGTATCCTAGTAAAGTCGTGCAGGTCCACAGGACTCGCACCAGCAGACTTTACTTAAAGGATCACAAAAAGCCTCCCCTCCGGTCTAGCCCCTGCTCACCTGCCACAAGAACACACTAGCAAGCATGAAACCACCAAATATGAGGCAACAAAAAAGCTTCCTAGGTCTCATTAACAATTACATCTCTGCATAAGGCCCAAAATCCTATCTAGTTATCTGAGAGCTCGTCGTTAATACAATAATAGATATAAGGTCTATCAAGGGGATGGGGTAATTAAATAGACTGGTGAAGTAGTGGAAAGAAGGTATACAAAGTAAGAGAGAAAGTTTCTAAGTGGGGTTGAGAGGGATAGATATCAAGGGGGTCCGAAGGGTACGACAGTGAGGTGAGCTCTGAGTCTTGAATCTGTCTGGACCCCACCCTAGGCATGCAAAATACATCCCATGCTTGGCAACACTCAACACCGTTGCCGGGTCAAAATCCTCTACCCCTAGCGTGAGTCGAAACTAAGCCTAACGTTGCGATCAAATGGCTACATCAGGCTCGTCCCAAGCTAGTCTAGTCCGCGCCCGCGCAAAGCAACGTCCCCCAGCCGGTCTCTCTCTCCCGCTCGTCTCCTCCCACTCTCACTAGACTTACATCTTATATATTATAATGAAACAATCAACTATCGAGAATAAAATATACTAAGATGTGTTGGTTAAGAATAAGGGCAGCTTCAAGCTGTGAAACAACATAAGAATATCCCAGACATTAGTTACATTGTCGTAGGCTATATACTAAGGAAAAGCCGGCCGGCCGGCTCCCGCCAGCCGGTTTCTAAACAGCTGGGCAGCCGACACTCACGCATGCCCGCACGTGGCTACTATGCAGGAGCATCACACCTCCCCCAAGATATAAGACACTTGACTAAGTTCTTCATATCTAACAGAAAGCTTCTCATAGTACCACACACTGTTGCGACACAAGGCACTATATAAAAAAAATAAAGACTGTTGCACTCCACCGAGCAAGTTCAACTAACTTAGCGACAATAAGCGAAAACATTCAACTTAGATACTGCTACAACATCTTTATACAAAATTCTACACGTTATAAAAATAAAGAGTTTTTATAAGGTTTTTTTTGCTTTTTTAATTTTTTTTTTCGGCTGAACTACAGTGACAGCCTATTTTCCTCCACACTCAACCCTCAATCCTGTAGCAGTCTAACCAACATCATCCACCCTTGATAGACAATCCGCTATCACGTTATCATAACCGGCAATATGGCGTATGTCCAGATTATACTCCTGAAGCATGAGTGACCACCTGGTCAGCCTCATATTCCGGTTATGAAACTGATTCAAGAATTTCAGAGGGTGATGATCGGTATAAACCACTACGACTGGTCCGAAAGCCGGAACATATACATCGAAGTGCCTGAGCGCCAGCACTATCGCCAGGAGTTCTTTTTCAATTACAGAGTAATTCCTTTGTGCACTATTGAATTTTTTACTGTAAAAACTCACTGGATGTTCGATACCTTCATCATCTGTCTGTAACAAGACAGCCCCAGCCCCTACGCCACTGGCATCAGTCGCCAGCTGAAAAGGTCTGCTGAAGTCCGGGGCCCTGAGTATGGGGTGGGTACATAACAGGTGTTTCACCAAGGAAAACGCCTCTGCACACTCAGGAGACCACCGGAACTTCTTGTCCTTAGATAATAAGTCAGTTAAAGGTGCAAGTACAGTCGAATAGCCTTTGATGAAGCGACGATAATAGCCTATCATACCTAGAAACCGCATGATTTGTTTCTTAGTCGTAGGCTGGGGAAACTGATCGATGGCTTTGATCTTTGTCTGTGGAGGGCACACCTGACCCATCCCCACCTCGAACCCCAGGTACAAAACTGTGGCTTTGACAAAATCGCACTTACCCAGGTTTACCACCAAACCTGCTTCATTCAGTTTATTAAAAAGCTGTCCGATGTGAGCACAGTGACTGTTAAAATCATCGTCGTATATTATGACATCATCTAGGTACACCGTACAGTTGGGAATGTCGGCTACAATGTCGTTCATTAATTTCTGAAACGTTGCAGGGGCATTTTTCAGCCCGTATGGCATAACATGGCAACGATATGTGGCACCGTCCACCACAAACCCACACACCTCTCGCGCTCGCTCAGACAAGGGCACTTGCCAATAACCCTTAACAAGGTCTATCTTAGTGAGGAACTTGGCCTTTCCTATCTTATCCACACTGTCGTCCACGCGAGGGAGAGGGTAGGCATTTGTGGGGGTTAAACCATTCAACCTGCGGAAATCTATACAAAACCGCACCTTGCCATCTGGTTTGGGCTGCAGTGTGACGGGGGAAGTCCACCTTACTGCACCCTCAGAAATCAGCCCACGTTTCAGCATATAATCCAGCTCTTCCCTAAGTGCTGGTAATTTAATAGGGGGAACACGGTATGGCACTGATTTAAAGGGCGGGTGGTCCCCAACATCGACATCGTGCACCGCTTGAGTAGTGAGGCCAGGATGCTCCGCGAAAACAGCTGGGTTTGAATCAAACAAGTGCTGCACAGCTACACGCTGTTGCTCAGGCAGGTGCAATATCAACTCGTGAGCCACTTGTCTAGAATTCCCCGCCCACTGATCCGCGGAAACATGACAGTCCCAATTATCCTCCCCCGCAGCTTGACTATCCCTTCCTCCTTCTCCACCACGATCGCTGCAGATCAACACCGGGACAGTGAGAGGCTCGGAGGGGCGCCTCACATACTCTTTCATCAGATTTACATGGCAAAGTTGGTTCTTTTTCTTACGATCAGGAGTAGCTACTAAATAGTCGAGATCAGAAACCTTCCTTACAACCCGATACGGACCAGCATACTTGGCAGACAAGGGGTGTCCCACCAGAGGCAGTAGTATCAGTACTTCCTGATCTACTTCAAACTCCCTCAGCTTCACCTTCTGGTCGTATCTGTCCTTCATCTGAGCTTGTGAACTCTTAAGGTTCCGACCTGCTACCTCCAAGCTCTTTAGCATTCTCTCACGGCTTTCAACTACATACTTTAGAAGCGAGCATGGCTTTGTGACTCCCTCCCAGATCTCCTTGACTATGTGGAGGGGCCCCCTGACCATGTGTCCAAAAACCAACTCGTTCGGGCTAAATCCCAAGCTCTCCCCAGGTACTTCTCTCGCAGCAAATAAAACGTATGGGAGACCTAGATCCCAGTCCTTCCCATTCTCCATGCAATAACACCGCAACATACTCTTGAGAGTCGAGTGCCACCTTTCCAAAACTCCCTGACTCTCGGGATGATAGGCAGATGACACCACAGACACTATCCCATGTTGCTGCATGGTCTGCTTAAACAGAGCAGAAGTAAAATTGGATCCCTGATCAGACTGGATCTCCTGAGGGTAGCCATAACGAGAGAAATAGACAAGCAGGTTTTTGACAACAGTCTTAGCCATCCCGTTGCGCATGGGGTAAGCATCTGGATACCATGTTGCTACATCCATTACAGTTAGTAAAAATTATTGCCGGCACTAGTGGGGGGCAATGGGCCAACCATATCGATAACTACCTTGCTGAAGGGCGGCCCAATGACAGGGATGGGTTGTAACGGGGCTCTCGGGATGACCTGATTGGGTTTCCCAACAACTTGACAAGTGTGACACTGTGACACCCATGACACGACACTCGCCTTTAACCCAGGCCACCAGAAAAGCTTGCTGAGAGCTGCCTCCGTCTTACGTGCCCCCAGGTGCCCTGCCAAAGGCACATCATGAGCTAATCTCAATAAGCTCTCACGGCACACCCTCGGTACTACTAACTGGTCCACTAATCCTGACCCGCCATCCCACTTTTTCTTGGGATCCTGATGTCTCCGATACAAGATCCCCTCGGACAAGAAAAAATCACCAGGCTGCGCATCCCCATCGCTCTCCAGTTCGATAGCACCATTACCACACGCCCTGACTTCAGGATCTTCCAGCTGCAAGGAACATATATCAGCAGGTGCGAGATTATCCAAGTTCATCTTAAATAATTTATTTCCACCTCCAATGTCCCGCTGAGCCATCCTTTCCTCATGCTGCGCATAACGATGCTGTCGCAGAGTCTCTTCCTGCCCTGCACCTGCACTAGCGGTGACAGGCCCCGGGGCCTCTCCAGACTCTAACATAGGTGCCAATAATGAGTCACCAAGAAACACTGCCGGCTCAAAACTCTCCAATTGACCAACACTTCCCGTTTTCTTGTGACCTTTCCTCCGCGGTTTGATAGACTGAGGTGGTGGCTGCAAGGCTCCGGATGTCTGAGAACGCGTCACAACACACGCCATAGTTTGTATGCTACACTTCTCAACCCACTCCTGTTCCTCCCTACTAACGTCGGCCGCCTTCTCGGCAACGACCAAGGGTGAAACCTTAGGAGCAGGCACCGCAAAGTCGTTGCCGAGGAGGAGGTCGACGCCCCCAACAGGCAAGTTCTCTACAATTCCGACATCCAGTTCCTTCGCCACACCACCCACCTCCAGCTCCATCCGCACCAGCGGGTAGGACTTCGTAGCATTGATCCCCTGAACTACCACCACCCGAGCAGCGTTAATCGGCCTACCAGTAAAGTTCTTTAACAAGGTCTGAGAAGCCCCACTATCACGCAATAGCTTAACTCCTCGCCTTTCGCCAGCCCACCTCACAAAACCATGCCCTCTATGACCCCCAAAGACATCGCGGACAGGGTTCGAGCCTTCCGGACTCTTGAACACAGGCTGTGTCCCAACCTCTGACGAACTACCCTTGGCAAACTCAGAAGATATAGGCGACACCCCTATGCTGCGGACCAATGACACAACCTTGTTTGGTGGCTTGTTCGGACAAGCATTTGCAAAGTGACCCTCCTTGTGACATGCAAAGCACTCTTTACTCTTTGGTTTCCCTTGAGAGTGGGAGGTACCATTAGACTTCTTATACGGGACGGTATTTGGTTTATGTTCAGTTTTATTGTCAGTGCTAGATGGTTTTGTGTATTTATGTGTATCAAAATTCTTGGGAGGGGGAGGGGTACGATCCTTTGCACCCGACTCACTCCTAGCTGCTGCTTCGCACCCTCGAATTAATGACAGTCGGCGGTCAGCCATTTCTGCTGCCTCCTGGAGAGTTCTAGGATTTTTGTCCTTTATATTTAATGTTAAGTCCCCGCCTGTGCACTTAAAGAACTGCTCCAAGAGAACCAGATCACTCAACTCCTCAAAAGTAGCTGCCCTCTCAGAACGCAGCCAATGTCGTAGTGCATCAGACAAGTCCCGGGCGTGTTCTAGGAAGGTACTATCCTTGCCCTTAGTAACACCCCGAAACTTCAAGCGGTAAGTTTCTGGTTGTAACTCATAGGCCCGTAGCTCAGCCTTCTTTAGCTCATCATAAACTACACAGGACTCTAAAGGTAGTGCATCATATGCTTTTAGCCCCTTTCCTAGGAGTCTTGATGAAACTAATGCTGCCCACTTTTCCTGAGGCCACTGGTGTTCCTGACACTTCTTCTCAAATCGCATAAAAAACTCAGTCACACATGATTCATCGAACACAGGAACTAGTTGAAGCAGGTGCGACAATGATTGGTCCCGATGTCTATTACCTCCCCCAATATTACGCCCTGTTACCTCCACTCGAGATCTCTCCAGCTCCCTGTCAGCCCGATACCCAGTAGACTCTGCCTAAAGTTCAGCCTCTCGTATAGCTGTTCTCTCTGCAGCCTCAGCCTGAGCTCTAGCAGCCTCAACCTGAACTCTAACCTGTCTTTCGGCAGCCTCAACCTGAGCTCTAGCAACCTCAACCTTGGCCATCTCAAGCCGAAACAACAAATCTGGAGTCAACCCTTGAGGAGGGGAAGGTGCATTTAATGGAGAGGGTCCCTGTGATTGAATTCCACGCTGCCATTGACCATCAACTTGGGGGTATGTACTAAATTCAGGCACCCTGACGTTTGATATGGGGGTAGAGTGGAGGGGGGGCTGGGGACCGGGGCCCCCAGTCGCCTCTCCACCCAGGTCTCTCCCTTCTAAACCCAATATCAAAGTCCTCAGCTGATCTTTCCTCATGCCACTTAAACCCTGGTGACCCTGAAGACCTGCCACACACTTTAAGCCATACTTATTCAGCTTCAACACCCTGGCAGCGGTAAGGGGCACCTCCAAAAATCTTCTAGCACCCTCCTCGCTATCGACTAGCCACTCCACAGGTCTTTCTCCCTCCGAGCCCGTATCGTGACCTGACCCATCACTGTGTTCCGATGTATTAGACATGTTTGTGTACTGCAGTAATTATCACGGTTATAGAATGTGCCTTATCTCCTATGCAAGTATGTATATACTAATGTTATTTAAAGTCTTTAATGTGTTATATTGGTTGCTCCAAAAAAAAAACTATGTCCACTGTATTCCTCTAATCATAAGGAATCTCAAAACAAATGACCACTATATTCCTCTGTTCAGTAAATCCTATGCAAGGTCGCCATTTGTTACGTCCTGGGATATATAAACACTGGGCTCTTTCTATTGGACTAGGTATGCGGCAACAAGCAACAACGGAAAACGCTAGATCCAACCCTTATCTATAAACCCAGGCAACAAACCACCCTAAACCGTCAAGAGTCCTGCCTGGACAACAAGGTATCCTATGACTCGGTTACAGGGTGCACGCACTATAGACTGCTGATAGTCAAGCAGGCTATATAAAAGATCACACAATTAAGTTGACTTAAAGCTTCAAGGAAAAGATAGATAACGGAATTAAATTGCAGAAACAATTTAATAACAAACTAGAAGAAAGTACATTTAACGTTACGTTAATTAATACAACTAATCACCCCTGCGTGAAAGAAGGTGAAAGCAAACAGTCCTCAAAACATCGTACAGGTAGACAAGATGCAGGTTTCTAAACTGCATGCGGCTACTGTAGGATCTGATGCTTAGCAAAGAAAGTACGTTACGGATTTAGAGAACTCTTAACTAATAAGCAGGAATAAATACTAGTGATAGGACCTACAGTGTATAATGGCATAGGTATAATTAAATAAAGGCAGCCACTCGCAACATAACCACATACAGGTGTGCTTCTCACTCTTAGTCAGGCAAGCCTGCTCGGACAGAGTCTCTAAGCCACACCCTGACTCACAATGCTCACAAAGACGGTAAACTGTGGCACAATAACAAGCATACAGATATAATAAACCGCTAGCTGTTAATCTGCCAGGTGGCAGAGGTCTAGCCGGAAGGATATAGGCTTCGGATACCCGGGCTGAGCCACCTGCTCTAGCCTAGGGACGTTCCCAAGTCTGTGCGCCAAATTACTCTAATTGAAAGGGTGCTCTCTTGAGAGACTCAGATCCCAAGTATCTGACTCTCTCCTGGCGACCCTAAAACAAACGCAAGGCGTGCTAGCGCAGTGCTGAGTGGACTAGGCAAGGGCCCTCACACAACACAACACTAGACACACAGGCACACAGACAAGAAAATGCCCCCAGACTCCCACGGGTATCCTAGTAAAGTCGTGCAGGTCCACAGGACTCGCACCAGCAGACTTTACTTAAAGGATCACAAAAAGCCTCCCCTCCGGTCTAGCCCCTGCTCACCTGCCACAAGAACACACTAGCAAGCATGAAACCACCAAATATGAGGCAACAAAAAAGCTTCCTAGGTCTCATTAACAATTACATCTCTGCATAAGGCCCAAAATCCTATCTAGTTATCTGAGAGCTCGTCGTTAATACAATAATAGATATAAGGTCTATCAAGGGGATGGGGTAATTAAATAGACTGGTGAAGTAGTGGAAAGAAGGTATACAAAGTAAGAGAGAAAGTTTCTAAGTGGGGTTGAGAGGGATAGATATCAAGGGGGTCCGAAGGGTACGACAGTGAGGTGAGCTCTGAGTCTTAAATCTGTCTGGACCCCACCCTAGGCATGCAAAATACATCCCATGCTTGGCAACACTCAACACCGTTGCCTGGTCAAAATCCTCTACCCCTAGCGTGAGTCGAAACTAAGCCTAACGTTGCGATCAAATGGCAACATCAGGCTCGTCCCAAGCTAGTCTATTCCGCCCCCTATAGTCTATACGTCCCCCAGCCGGTCTCTCTCTCCCGCTCGTCTCCTCCCACTCTCACTAGACTTACATCTTATATATTATAATGAAACAATCAACTATCGAGAATAAAATATACTAAGATGTGTTGGTTAAGAATAAGGGCAGCTTCAAGCTGTGAAACAACATAAGAATATCCCAGACATTAGTTACATTGTCGTAGGCTATATACTAAGGAAAAGCCGGCCGGCCGGCTGCCGCCAGCCGGTTTCTAAACGGCTGGGCAGCCGACACTCGCGCATGCCCGCACGTGGCTACTATGCAGGAGCGTCACAGAAATAATTCTAACATTTTATAAACCATATCATGCAAAATAATACATTTTTTGTTATCGGTCACTGCTTGAGAACTATTGTAAATAGACAATTTCTATTTTCATATTTGGAAAGAGCAGAAAAAATGTATGGTCATCACTCACAATTTCGAGATAGGACGGTATGAACATAATTGCGCGGGAAATAATTTAATTTCGGACTCGTTTACACTTTCATATTTCAATGTATTTACATTTGTATTTGTTTTATTATGTAGTATAGACATTCTTCTTTCCATTGACATATGATACATCACAATAAACAGCATTCTGGTGGATGGGAATACAGAAATACACAAGGCTTCGAAAATGATCCCGAGCGAAATATTTACCCCCAAAACCAATTGGGCCCGTCCAAGGCTAACTTATAAATTATGAATGACTGAGAGTGTTAATTGAGAGTGTTAACATGATCAGAGAAAGTGGAGACATTCGTGGATCCTAAGCACTTCTTTAGTTAGCATTCTTAATTTGTCCATGGCAAACTCTAAAAAAGTGTGTTTTTCTGCTTTGATATTGTTTCTAAAATGTTTTGTATGATGATGAGGTGTTATATCATAAGAGTCGACAGATGTTTTTTTAACATAGTTATAATCACTAGTCTCCTCAAGATGATTGAAATTATGTGGTACTTTCCCTACTAGTTTGGGTTGAAGCAGTCAAGGCCACTCTACCTTTGGCCATTTAAGGTGACTTGCTGTTTTCTCAAAGGTTGTAAAAGATTTCTCTGGATTGCTCTCAACAGTTGATACTAAGGCTATGTTTTTTGATAGGGCGAATTTTGGTTCTTACTGTAACTTCAACTTTTTTGCTTCAAGCTTGTTTGTATCTTCTAGGCTTTGTATTTTCACGATCTGTCATGTTCCCTTTCTTTGTGTTGTACTTCCAGCTTCAGCATTTCACGTTGCAAATCTTTTTCTTTCTCCTGACGATCTTTTTCTTTCTCCTGACGATCTTTTTCTTTCTCCTGATGATTTGTTTCTTTCTCTTGAAGTTCTAGTTGTATAAGTCGCTCTTTCTCCTGAAGTTCTAGTTGTATACATCTCTCTTTCTTCTGAATTTCTAGGTAAAGTTGTTCTCTTTCAAATGATAGTCTTTCGTCAGACCATTGCTCAGGATAAGCATATTGTTGAACATTGGAGTCTTCTTTTGTACTACTCAGAGAATCGTCATCAATCAGTCTGGATACATTCATTGAATCTACTGCATCAGCAGGCATCATCTCTGTATGATTAGACAATTCTTCTATGACTATGTTTTTCAACATTTCCTTTATAGGAGAGCTTTCATGGGGTATTTCAAAGTAGTAGGCTATAAGCTTCCTATCATCTTTTGAGACTACCTGATATATAAGTATGTCTAATGATGGCTCAGAACAAAAAGGTTTTGCGTCAAATTTGGGAGGCATTTTGTTTACTGTAAAGCTTAGGATAGGAAAAGATTACCGTTCAATCTAAGGGAATGACTGTGATGAGAATAATAACTGGATGATAGTCATCTAGAAGACCAAGACCAGGAATTACCGCTAGTCCTATGAATCCATGGATAGCTATCATCAAATTCATTTGGTTGACTAGGTTCTGTCCTAGTGTAGACGCGTTTATAATGTATCAGGTTAAGACACTATGGTATCTGAAGTTTAGATAATTAGTATTATTAAATGACTGATATGAACCTGACCATAAGTGATCCACATGATGCACTATCCAGGATTAATCTAAACTAATGGAAGAAGGCATGTGGGATTTGCGTAATAAGATTCTACTTCTAGTAAAGATTATGCGAGGGGTGATCGTGTGTGATCTCTGTAGTTTTGACTTGCTACGGGAGATAGTAGTTGAGGGGTCAATCCTATTCCAATATATTTAAATATGAGGGGGACTCAGGTAGATGACCGATGTGCGAAACTTTACTCTGTCACATCAGAAGACTGATTATCAACAAAATGACAATCAAGATTGATAAGACTGGCTATCATGAGTAAAATAACAATCACGATTAAATATTATTAAATGAGTATTACTCAATGCACACCACCGTCTGTCTAGTGTTAATGAGCATGGATGAGTATGAGAAAATGAGGATATGATAAGTGATCACGTCTTTCTGGTAAACCACTGCTTTCCCAAGTGTGACAATTTGTAAAGAACGTCATTGACTACGAGGGGACAATTCACCAAGAAAGGAAACTCCACTCCCCTGGTAAGCATAAGCTGAATTAACACAAATCATATAATTATTTAAAAGGTTGACACCCTGAAATGGTGCAACCAAACTGAAGCAAAGCAATGAAGCACACACGTGTGTGAGTGAGTCAAGGCTCCAATCCCGTGGGTTGGCAGTTCGAGGTGACTGAAGCAGTTAAGGTAAGATTTTGAAGTTGACTGAAACAGAATTGGAGGTTCAGAGTTTGTACATGCACAGTCAGAACCTCTAGGTACGTAACAACCATCGAGTCCAATCTTCTGATAAAACATTTTAGGGTCATTGTCCGGCTACAATGAACGTCTTGCCGAATTGCTTTGCACTGTCTTTTAAGGTCATGTTTTTAAACATTTGTTTCCTGTTAGTAAAAACAAAAACAAAATTATAAATGTTTTTTTTTCCTAATTTGATGTGAAATAAAAAAAAAATTAAGATTTAAAAACAAATTATTTGTAACTGAATATAGTAAGTTATGCAATAAGAACAGTGCTATATTTGCTATCAGAATTAATGTGCTATGAGAACTTGTTTAACCCTTCTGGCCCGGTTAGCATTTTAAAATGACGCTGTGGCAGATGGGCCGGAGCCCGGGTGTCCTTTTAAAATCCCTATGCTTTAAAGCGTGCTTTGAAATTCGCGCGGCGAAAATTTCCTTTGCAGGGGCGATCGCAGCGCCACCAAGCCTCAACTACTACCGTTATCAGTTCCTACGTGCCCGCCATGGAGAGTTATAGTGAAATCATGAATTCCGACGGGTCCGATTCCGTGCAACCTCCCGCGCACCCCAGTGGTGCCCCGCTCGCTACGTCTACGCCTGTTGCAAGCAAGAAAAAGGCTAAACACAAGAAAGCAAAGGTATTGTTGAGTGACACTGCGATACAGAGAGAACTTTTTGCCATTGAAGAAAGTAGTGGCGAAAGCTTGATTGATAAAGAACAATTTATTAGTAGTGCAAGTGAAGACGATGATTTTGTGGGGTTTGGGGATGATGACAATGTTGACTTGTTTGAGGGAGGAGATAGTATTGATGACCCTGATGTGGAAGTGTTGCAGGAAGGTGCAGTCGAACTTCCGAGTGTGCTAGAGCCTAGGCCTACCCCGTCGCCATCTTTGCGTGGTCAGCCTAGGCCTAGGCTTAGCCCTAGCCCTTTGCCTGCCCGTACGCCCATGAAAGTGGGTAAATACTTTTACAAACAATCTTTAGTGAAAAGTGCAGCCAAGAAAGCACGTAGGGCAGCAGAAAAAGATAGGGAAGGCGAAGATAGTGATAGTGACGCCGACCTTGGTCTAGCAACCACCCGCATTCCTTTGTCCCGACGCCTTGACCCGGGACGCCGCACGGGTCACCCACAGCCCTCTGCTTCATCTCTCCCTCACGATGTTCAAAGGACCTCTACAAGTGGGGCGGCATTGTTCTCCCACAGTGTGCCACCACAGGCCACGCATCATAGGGCATTATTTGCTGCGGAGAAGCCCTCGGCTCGCCGCAAAAGGAGCCCAACTCCCGAGGCTGAGGCTCCCATTGTTCAACCTCCCACAGCCTCCCGCCCTCCACGCCACCGACGCCCGGTCACTTCTTCACCGGAATTGTCTCCCGAAGAAGATGCTGACGACCCCAACATTGCCCCAGATGACCTGACATCGCCTGAGGAGGAGGAGGACGACGAAGAGGATGTGGAAGAGGAGGAAGTCCCGACACGACGAGTTCGAGGGCAAGGTCGTGGGCGTGCGGCTCAGCCTGCCGACGCCACTGCCCCTGGGCGTGGGCGTGGGCGTGCAGGGCGTCCGACTGGGCAAGGGCGTGTGCCTGGTGCAGCTGACGTGCACGCTCATGAAACTTGTTTGTCTGGACAGATGGGGCAGATTTTCAGCCAGATTGTCCTGCCTTTGACGAGCAGCAGATTGGTTCTGTGGGGGTCACCAGCATATCCGTGTGGACCAAATGCTACCCCCAGTGAACTTTTCTGTGGCTTCTATGCCAATGAAGTCATGGAATACCTCGTCGAGGAGACCAACAACCATCATGAGATCTGTGCCAACTTTCATGGCAAGAAGACCAGTGCCAAGATGGTGGCATGGAGAGCTGTCACTGTGGTAGAACTGTATGTGTTCTTGGCACTGACTATGCTGATGACACATATCAGGAAGCATGCTCTGGCAGACTATTGGATCACTGCCGACCTCATCACGACTCCAGCATTTGGCAAGTACATGTCCAGGGACAGGTACTTTGACATCCTCTCCTATCTCCACCTGACCAACAACATGCATCTCCACCTTCATGACCCATTATGGAAAATCAGGCAGCTGTATGACATGATACGTCATCAGTTTACCACCTACCTGATTCCATTTCAGAAGATGTGCCTCGATGAGTCTCTGGTCCTGTTCCGTGGTAGGCTGCATTTCAGGCAGTATATCCCGTCAAAGAGACATCGCCTCGGCATCAAGCTCTTTGTCCTCTGCGATTGTAAGACGGAGTGTGTGCTGGACTTTGTGGTCTACAGCGGCAGTGGTGGCGAAATCATGACTGACCCCGACATTGGTTTTGGCGGCGCTGTTGTACAGAAGATGATGGAGAAACACTTCCACAAGAACCACATCCTGTACACAGACAATTATTATACGTTGCCAATCCTCACCAAGTACCTCCATGACCGCAAGACCGGAACTGTCGGCACAGTCAAGGCAAAGAGGAAGGGCATGCCAGTGTACCCGACCAAGACCAAGAAGACGGACATCTTAAAAAAAAAAAAAAAAAAAAAAAATCTACCACAAGAAGAGTGGCCCCTTCCTCTCCACCCACTGGCATGACCAGCACAAGGTCAACCTCCTCACCATATGCCACAAGGCCGAGATGGTCGCCACAGGGAAGGTGGGCCGAAGAACGAAAAACCCCGTCCAGAAACCAGCTGCTGTCCTGGACTATAATATCAACATGAGTCGCATCGATAAGTCCGACATGCAGATGGGCTTCATCGACTGCCTGCAAACATCTTGCAGGTGGTATAAGAAGTTTGTTCTGCATACGGTAGATATGTTGGTCCTCAATGCCTACAACATCTACCGTCTGAGGACTCCCGGAGCCAACAAGTACAAGTCCCTGCAGAAGCTCCACAAGCAGGTGATACTTGAGCTCCTGGCTAAATATGCGGAACCTGGGAGACCACTGGAAGGACCAGGCCAGCTGGACCGCACGGGGTGTGCCGACTTCTTCAGGAAGCAGCAACTCCATCCCCTTCCTTTCAAAGCACCAGGTAGTAGAGTTAGGAGTCAGAAGAGGTGCCATGTGTGCAGCCACACAACTCACAGACCCCACAAAGTGAGCAAATCCACATGGGAATGCCTCGAGTGTGAAGTGGCACTGTGCGCTGGACGGTACTTCAACGACTTTCACACTCTAATCGAATATTGAAGTGCCCGTGACAATGACAGTGAATGTGACACTCTCTAAAATGTAGGCAAAGAGTAATAATAAAACTAAGTACAGTATAAGTTAAAGAGACACACATAAGTAATAATAAGTGCCTTCATAACAATATGAACAAGTGAAAGTGACACTAAAATATATATTATAGCTTACCTCTAACAATAAATCAGTGAAAATGACACTATCAATTATCCTAGTCCAGCGAAAGTGACACTATAATAATAATAAAACTAAGTATAAGTGAAAGAGACACATACGTAATAATAAGTGCCTTCATAACAATATGAACAAGTGAAAGTGAGACTATATATATTATTAGCTTACCTAACAATACATAAAAGTGAAAATGACAATATCAATTACCGTAGTCCAGTATAAATAATAATAACTACTATAATAATAACAATACAACTAAGTATAAGTGACAGAGACACAAATAACTTCATAAAAATAACTTTATTGAGTGAAATAACTATAATAAATGGCATAATAAACAATAAAAACTCTCACATCGCTTCCCGGCATAATTGCGGGTAGGGCGACGAGTGCAACAGGGCGTCGTAGCCGGGGCCGCGGTTGAGTGTTTGGACGCGCCGAGGTACAGTAGATATGCTCCAAAAGTTACCTCCACTAACATCGCTATACCTCCGGAGCCAGTTGAGCTAGAGAGCTCTACTTAACGCCGTTCTACGCACCATGGTAAGGCGCACATTTTGATGTCACTTGGAAAATGCTACCCTTAATATTAACGGAGATAGGCCTTTGTTTACACTAGTAATTTTTCAGCCAGATCACCCGGATACGAGCTCCGTCCTTTAGAAAGGCAGCCCGGGCCACGAGGGTTAAAACAAGCACTTCAAAGCAACGAACACCTATCACCTATTCCTCCGTATCTGTACAAGTGATTGGAGTAGGCTGACTTGGATGACTTCAAATTGTTCTAATTGGATAAATGAGCCAAATTAGGTCAAACTGTTAAATTCACCGACTGGTCGAATTGACCTTAATTGGTCGAAAAAGGTAAATTCGTCCTGTTGACCAATTTTAACCTTGATTAGGTAGAGTCTCTAATTTGCCTCGACTAGCCGAAATAGGTTTCTCAAAAGAATTGAGACAAACCACTGAATTTGTCCAAGTGGTCATTATTTGGTCCAGTTACCGAATTGGGCTGAACGTCAGAATTGGGATACGCAGCTAATTTGTATCAGAGAGGCAAATTTGAGTTGAATGGTCGACTTAGACTGAATCGTGCAATTGCCCTAATTTCTTTCATCTCTAAAGTTTTTGAAACTAGTCTTAACTCAACATTTCTTAAGCATTTATCTTCCCATAATCTACTTTAAGATCATCAGTACTGTTTCGATCTACTAGTGATCTTCTTGCTTATCTTACTAACTCTTGGTCGTCCTCGTTTCGGGACTTCGGTGAGACTTTTTCTATTATAGACATATCGAAAGCCTTCGATAGAGTCTGGAACAAGTCTTTTATTTCAAAGCTACCATCCTTTGGTTTCTATCCCTATATCTGTGCCTTTGTCTCTATTTTCTTTTCAGACTGCAAGAGACTGGAGTTTTCGCAGAGAGGCTCCAGTCCTGACATTATTCTTGACTTTCAGTGTGCTGGCTTAATAATCCAATTTGGGTTGATAGCCTCTGAAGTCCTATTTAAACTAACTAATTCAGACTGCTCCATAGCTGCAATTATGGACGGCCATCGTTCACTTCCTCAACCTATCAACTCTGGTGTTCCTCAGGGTTCTGTTCTGTCTCCAATTATCTTTCTAATATTTATCAATGATCTCCTCAACTGTACCTCTAGTCCTATGTACTCAGGTGCTGTTGACTCTACCTAACACTATTCAACTAGTTTTGCACATCAACCCAGCATGCAATTAATCCAAAACTCACATAAAAGGGCCATAGAGCGCCTATCTTCCGATCTATCAATTATTTCTGATTAGGGCACAGAAAATCTTGCTATTTTCAACGCCTCCAATACCTAATTTTTCCCTCTATCTCTCCATCGCAATCTTCCGCAAGACTATCAATTATTCTTCAACAATACACAGAACAACCCTTCATCTTCTCTCAATATCCTAGGTGTATCTTTTTCACACAACCTTTCTTGGAAAGATAATATTACCACTCTTGCTAAAATAGCTTCCCAAAAGTTAGGGGTGCTCAACCGTCTTCGTGGGTTTTCACCCCCACACAGCTTCTTGCTCTCTATTGAGGCATAGTGCGCATCTGTATTGAGTATTGTTCGAATGTGTGGGGAGGCTCCACCTATATCGCACTTCTTGAAAGAGTAGAATACAAAAAAAATCGCCTCATAAACTCCCTTCCTCTTACTAGTTCCCTACAATTTCTTTCTACACGCCGCAATGTTGCATCTCTTTCCCTCTTCTATCGCTATTACAACAATCAGTGTTTTTCAGAGCTCTCTCAGTGCTTACCCACTCCTTTGCAGTGGGTGAGAGGCACCCGCCTTTCAACGCAGTCCCACTCCTAGGGAAGAAAACGTTGGATTCATCAATACCTGGAATGACTTCTACCATGAAGATCATCTGTTTGTAGCAGATGGAGTCCATCTGAACCAGGTGGGAGCAGCAAGATTTGGCCGCCTGCTTCACGACGCAGTAAAGGATTTTCGGAGAAAAAGCAGAGCCAACCAAGGACCACCAGGGACGAGTTTCGAGGCCCGAGGACCACCAGGGACAAGGAGCGAGGACCGTGGACGACCAGGGGCAACGATGGAGGACCGAGAACTACCAGGGACGACGATCGAGGACAGCTAGAACGGAGGACCACCAGAAACAATGATCGAGGACCGAGGACCACTAGGAACAATGATCGAGGACACCGAGTACCGAGGACAACCAGGGACAAGGATCGAGGACTGAGGGCAGACAGGTACATAAATGTAGATCCGAGCAGAACCAATAATTTGAATAAAGAGCGTTCCGTGAATTCCAAATCCAAAACTTTGAATGTTTTCTATGCAAACGCTCGTAGGATACGCAATAAATTTACAGATTTAGAGGAACTAGTGTTTACGGAAAATTACGATGTTATTGGCATAACAGAATCTTGGCTCAATACAGAAGACAGAGACTTTTTAGCAGAGTATTCACTTCCCGGTTATGTAATGTTTGAGAAAAGCCGAATTAATAGAAATGGAGGTGGAACTTTATTTTTTATCAAAGAAAGTCTTAACCCGACCCTCATGTCAAAACCCCAAATTGTGAACGTTGACACATCCTTTGTGCTAAAAAAGAATAATAAAGGCACAAAAATAATACTTGCACTAATATACAGACCTCCAGCTCAATCAGTGCAAATTGACCGAGAAATTTATGAGCAAATTTCAGACTTAAGTAACTCGCATGATGCCGTAATTTTTGGCGACTTCAATTTACCAGTGACCAAGTGGGGAGATAGTATTACTTAACACTCTGGACAAGGTATGCAAATTTGCAAGAGAGTTCGCTATATCAATTTGTTAGATCTCCAACCCGTGGAAATAATGTCCTTGACCTTGTACTTTCAACAAAAGAAGAATTGATTGAGAATTTGAATGTCGGTGATGAATTCAGTAACAGCGACCATCGTACGATAACTTTCAGATTAAAGTTTAATAGTAGCGAACCAAATAGCAGCATCGAGAAAGTCCCTAATTTCAAGTAAGCAAACTTTTGTAAACTTAGAGCAATGTTTAAAGAAACTGACTGGAGCTTTTTAATTAACAATAACGACATAAATACATCTTGGGAATCATTCGCAAACACTTACCTAAAAGCAGTGCAAGACTGCATACCATCGAAAATACGGCGTACAGGCCATAATGGTATGCCCAAATGGTGGAATAAAGATATTTCAAACTGTCTGCTTGCTAAAAAGTTTGCTAACGATAGATTAAAATCCTCACAAAATGACGAAGAACGGGTGAAATTTGTAGAACTACGACGCAAAGCCAAAAGGTTAATTAAGCAAAGTAAAAAGACCCTGGAGTTACATGTTGCGAATCAAAGTAAAACAAACCCAAAAGAATTCTATAGTTATATCAGAAAGAATAGAGTAGTTACTTCAACTGTAGGACCGTTAGTCGATGAAAATGGAGAATACACCAAAGACTAAGTACAAATGAGTAATGCCCTCAATACCTTCTTTGCATCAGTTTTTACAACGGAAGACCTCAGTGATATCCCTACACCATCGCCGATTCAGATTGATAATTCAGATGTTCTAAGCAATATCACCGTTACAGAGAGTAACACCGTATTGAATTGTTTAGATAAATACAAGGTATAGAAAATGCCTGGACCTGATACAATCTCACCTAGAGTCCTAAAGGAAGCTAAGGATGAGCTCTCTAAACCACTGACAATGCTATTCAATAAATCCTTGCAGTCTGGAACTATGCCTGATCAGTGGAAGCTAGCCAACATAACACTGATATTAAAAAAAGGCAGCAAATCCCTACCCAGTAACTATCGTCCAATTAGCTTAACCTCAGTTGTATGTAAAATTCTAGAAAGGCCTTTGACAAAGTTCCCCACAAACGTTGACTGCTAAAACTAAAAGCGCATGGAATACAAGACGGTGTGTTGAAATGGATAGAAAATTGGCTCAGCGACAGAAAGCAAAGAGTAGTCATAAAAAACGGTAAGGCATCTAAATGGACCAATGTAAGTAGCGGGGTACCCCAGGGATCGGTACTAGGACCAATTCTCTTTCTAATTTACATCAACGACATAGATGAGGGTCTCACCTGTACAATCTCAAAATTTGCTGACGATACAAAAATTGCAAATAGCGTACTCTCAAAAGAACAAGTTGACGACATGCAACACAATCTAGATAAGTTGTCATGTTGGGCCCGAATTTGGCAAATGAGTTTCAATGCGGATAAATGTAAAGTACTACATATCGGATACCAAAATGAGAAAGCAAACTATTTGATGAATGACACTCAGCTTAAGAATGTAAACAGAGAAACCGATCTGGGAGTAACAATATCGAGTAACCTAAAACCGAGTCAACAATATTCAGAAGTTGTTAAGAAGGCAAACAAAATAATTGGCTTTATAGGCAGGTCATTTGAGCATAAATCCAAAGACGTTATCCTAACCCTTTACAATTCCTTAGTCCGCCCTCTTCTGGAATACTGCGTTCAATCCTGGTGCCCTTATTACCAAAAAGATATAGACAAGCTAGAACGAGTTCAACATAGAGTTACCAAAATGATACCTAGCCTAAAGAACAAACCATACGAGGATTTTCTTAGAGAATTAAATCTATTTCCTTTAACCCAGCGCAGATTAAGAGGCGACTTAATTCAAGTGTTCAAAATCATCAAAGGCATCGACAATATGAACTGTAGTAAGTACTTCACTATCGACCAATCTGATTACACGCGGGGAAACGGGTGCAAAATTATTGGTAAATCTTTTAACTCACACAAAGCTAAACATTTCTTCTTCAATCGAGTTGACAACTTATGGAATGGGCTTCCCCGAGATGTTATAGACTGCAGCACCGTTGATTCATTTAAACTTCGCCTAGACAAATATCTCGCATCAAACCCGCGACTGACTGCGTTTGTAAATGAATAACTTTATTTTATCCTCCCCTTAGTTACTAACCCATCTGTTCCCTACTAACTTCACAATCTTGCCAAAAACATTAGTTCCAGGGCAGTAGTTCCCTTTCCAATGTTCCCTTACCCACTCTAAACCACTGTTTGGACACTTGATCCTCAGTGTTTTGGAGGACAAGCAGCCTAGAAGGGTCACTAGATCTGTTGTTGCTTGATTTCCTTTGTACTCCTATTCTGTCCAGCTCTCCAACCCAAGAAATGGCAAATTTTCTCATTCTTTCTTCTACTCAACAAGTGAATTCTGGAACTCTCTCCCTCACTCAGTCTTTCCTCCATCCTACGACTTAAACTGCTTTAAACTTCGTGTGTCGAGGCATTTTGATGCAAACGTCCCTTGAATTTAGGTCTGTCACTATTTTGGCTTTGGGGGAGACAATCGTACAGGCAACTTGCCTTTTGTCTCCTTCATAAGCATTGACAACAAAAAACACACATATAAGTGAAGGTGAAGAAGACATGAGAGAACAATATAATATGTCACGGTAGGAGGAAATTGATAAGGCATACTTAGGGAGAGGACCAACAGGAGTGTACTATAAGTACGAACATTAAGAGATAGACGACGCGTGGTAGAAGGAGGAAATGGAAAAGGAATTAAAACTATTAACATAAAGGATTATATATAGGAATGGGTCAGAAGATTAAAACTATTAACATAAAGGATTATATATAGGAATGGGTCAGAAGATTAAAACTATTAACATAAAGGATTATATATAGGAATGGGTCAGAAGATTATATATAGGAATGGGTCAGAAGATTATATATAGGAATGGGTCAGAAGATTATATATAGGAATGGGTCAGAAGATTATATATAGGAATGGGTCAGAAGATTAAAACTGCAAACGGTTGGATGGTTTGTTAGGTAGAGTGTAATAAGACAAATATTAGTTGACAAAGAACAAATGCCAATATTGTGTTCGAGTTATGCAATAAATTACACAAAATGATGAACATATGTTTATTGAGCCCATTCATAAGCTTACATGTGCTCAAGGAGGCCATTTATGATTAAATGGTAGAACGAGTAAGTATTATATATTACTTTGATGAGCCTTGGCAAGATTTACGATGGTTTCTATGGTCCAAATTTATCCATCAAACAAACGAATCGATTTATATTTTCGAAAATGTGGTTTCTGTGAGCGCACCTATTGATTACCTGTGCTTTTCTAGGTAAAATTAAGTTCAAGCTCCTATTATAATCAATATGAAATAGAATTACGTAATATAATTCGCTTTAATACATTAGTATGTACAGTACAATAAATGCAGTAGGAATAAACATGATTTTCATCCATCATAAGCCCACATATATTTGTATGTATGTTAAATATTTAGATCCATACAGATTGAACTTGTTTATAACTGAAAACCTGTATGTGATCAATTTGAATGTAGAAATACTTGGGGAGAACAGAAGAACATGAAACACAATATGAACAAAATATATACAGTAATGTGAAGTGATTTGCACACTGTCAACAGTTGTGGTTTTAAATAAGGTATGGAGACAGTAATACAAATAAAATAAAATGCCATTACTTTACTTTTTTCAGAGTAGGGAAGAAGCAAATGAGGAGAGTAGATAGGAACAGTGAATAGACATGACGATATAATTATATAGTTCGACGATTTAGAGAAAGAACAGAGAAATATATCATGGTAAAACAATAAATGAAGAAGCGGAAAACAGTGATATAAAATAATATACTATGAAGAAAAAGTGTTACAGAACATTTTTGATCTTTATAAACATTTCTTCTGTAAAATATTTGATCAAGTAATTGAAGCATTTATTATTTTTTCAGTTGATGTTAAATTGAAATGTCTGTATCTTAATTACTAACTATAAATAAGATATTGTAGTGAAACATTGTTTTTATGAAAACTTTGCAATGCAAATTTTTGGTGGAAAGAATTGGTAGTATCATATTATGTTTCAGTAGGTATAACAACATCTGCTACTAAGCAATATGTTCTTCCGTCCGATGATAACACAAACTATAGGATAGATCCAAATGGTCGTAAAGGCGGAGAGAAAGTAAGAGCAGATTACTGCAGTAAAGCAGTCAGAGAGGAAACATGTAAGAATTTATGTAATCAAACATAAGACAAAGATAAAACAAACAATAGAGGAATTATAAAATATCTTACCGAATAACACGTTTGTTATAACGGACACAGAAAACATGAACACAAATCAGGTAATATTGCATGTTTTTGCTTTTTTTTATTGATATTACATTTATTACAAAATAATACACATTTGGCGGCAGTAATACTAATAAAAATACAAAGATCACAAATTGCAATCAATTACGACGATAACAATCTATACATTTATATTACACTAAATATAAATAATCAGGTATTTCGTACACTTTCCGAGACAAAACAGGTACAGATTCTATGAAAGGTGACAGAATGTTGTGCTATCACAGACTTTGCTTATAAATTGAGGGACAAACAGTTGAACTTACCCTTCTGTAATGATGTTTCATTAACCCTTTCAGTCTAACATCACACAATTTTACTCAAGTTAGGAATCAAATGGGTAAAACATATTTTAATTAACCCTCTGACTCCCACAATTACTTATAACATTGATATAATTGTCTACTAATACCAAAAATGAAAAGGAAGAAAGGGTTAAGTAGGAAAGGCCATAATTTACTTCAATTGTTACAAACCAATACCTTATTATGGTGCCTAAATACACCCAGGTCTCCACAATATTTGTCCCAGGTTCATGCTTAACCAACTGCACAGATGTAGTTGTAGTTATCACATTCCACTGTTTTAGCTTAAATAAACAGTTGCCTTATCCAAAACTAATTTAATGGGGAACTTTCTGTGAACGTTATCTGTTTGGCTTCCAAATTATAACTTGTTATCTCAGCAAATACTGTGACAAGTTATAATTGCTTTTACTCCCACGTTAATAGGATTGAGTATGCAGTTCTTTATCAACCAAGGTGTGAATGGGGGTCTTCCTATAGGTCATATATTAATGAGTACAAAGTTACATTTCAATATTTTTAAAAATAAAATAAAAAAATTGTTACACAGAAAAATAGGTAGCAACAGATCGACAGATAACTACATCGTTGTTGTTGAAAGTTAGGAACTGGGAAAGAAATGTATTCACTTCAAGAGATTCGTTAAGCAAATTCATTAGCAGGACTAAAATGCAGTCAGTCAGGGATTGAAGCCGAGCTATTAATCTAAGTGAATTCCAGTGTTTCAACTTAATACAAATAATAACAATAATAATAATAATACATAATTAAATTAAATAATTGAAGCGGTTGGTAACATAGTGGCTTAAGCGCTGAAAAGAAAAAGTGGAGATAAACGCAGTCAAAGTTTGGCGACTTTCAGAATGCGATATCTCGGTAATGAATTTAGATAGGAAGCTGGGGTTTGTGCTTAAATGAACGTGATTGTACTTTAAAGCAAGGCTTGTGAAGTAACTAAGCTATTAAGGCATTCTGAAAGATAAAACGATGACTGCATTTCTCTCCTATTTATTATGATATTCTAGTACACCACACCATGTTAAACTGCCGCAAATGCTCTCATAAACCAGACAAAGATATGTTATGTTATATTTTATCAATCTTCATCATTTCACTTGACTATCTTAATAATTAAGGCTATCAATAGACGATTTAGTTGAATGTTAAGGGCCCAACAGGTACTTGCGAAGCTGACCAACGAAAACCGAAAGAAGAAAACTGTTGAAGCACATCAATATCCCAAGGTAAGTACGTTCCAAAGGTGAAAAAGACAAGACAGTATGAAAATAATATCAGAGGTAAAGATAATAAGATAGTGAATAAGTCAGCAAACCAACAGATCCTTTCAAAGCTGCAAAAAGTCGTCTAACCTTGAAAATAATGCATGCTAGTACTGAGGTAAGTTTGTACTCGTGGTAAGTTAATATGAAATTAGTAAGATAGTTAGTTTGTAACTGTTAATTAGTCACAGATCCTTCCGAAGCTGTAAGAAGTCGTCTCACCTGGAAAACAAAATAATGGTATCCTAATTCACAGGTAAGCTATAACACCAAAGATGATAACATTAATAAGAATAGCTGCACAGGATTGTAAGTTCCATTTACCTTCAGTAAGTAGTCACAAGTCGTACTCGAGGAGTTCGTTACGTCCTCGTCATCAAACATCTTCTGGAGGTCACCTTCCACACCGAGAGCTTCTTGGTCACGAAAATGCTGGGTGTAGTATCCAGTGTATTGCATGGGAATCTATACAACCAAGTCCTTGAGGTGCTTTAATTTTACATCATTGAGAATGCGAGCGGTCGTATATACTTAGGACGAAGAGGTACAGTGGAAAGGTTGAAGAGGGAAGGTCGGTAGTTAGCAGTACCTTTCATTAGTCTCACACTATCTAGTGGGTCATCATAAGTCATGCCAACCAGGTAACCCTCACGGAAGTTAAGGCGCAGTACAAAGCGGCGGGCATCCTGGAATCCATAAGGGGGACGTGGTCGCTGATTTGTCACCAACTTTTGCAACACATCAACATCCAGAAACTCTTCACGTTGCATCTCAATCAACAAATTTTTCGGAACAACTGTGCACTTGATGGCCTTGCAATACCCCTTGAAGTCATAAATCTCCCCCGTTTCCCTTATACACTTTTCAATATTTCCGAAGGCCCGATCACAGGCCATCTAACTGTGGCCAGGTACCAAGGACAGGTGCTCATTTTTCTGTAAGCGACCATTGCGTAGTTCACTGAGGTAGTAAAGCGTGACATTTATGTTTATATTTTATTCACCACAATTGTCTGTCACCACCTTCAAAGTCCCAAAGTCCTCTCGGCCATACTCCTCGTCTATCCACTTTCTCAGGCAAGCAATAATTTCCAGACTGCTACGCCACCTAGTCACTTCATCCCACACATAGAATTTCGATTTGTTTTTTTGAGGTTATGAATGCAGAGATTGTACATCCAAAGCTTCCTTTTAAAGTATGCGACACTTGTAGAAATCCTGTGTATTGGTAGAGTCTGCTGGAGATCCAAGCAAATGGCACGGACATCTGAGTCATCGTCAGCAGCAAGATCTTTCAAGGTTCTCGGTCCCCTCCTGGCTATCTCCAGGTGTTCGTCCATCTCTTTCTGTATGGCAGGCTTCTCCACTTCACTCGCCTTACCCAGGGCAGTCTTTAATAGGACGCACTTAGAACAGGTGTCTGTTTTGGGAGGCTTGAAGCCTAGTCGAAAGTTTGTGTTTAACCTATTCCGAGAGTAGCTCTCCTTCACTAGGGGATCGTCGGGGTGTTTCTCTTCCACCCAGCTGGTGTAGAGTCTGTACATTTGCATTATGTTGAGGTTCCCGTCAAGGTAGCGCACACGGGGTGATCTAGCGCGGATTAGTGGCTGCTGACTGTAGGAAAACTGCCAATGTGGTCTAAAGCTTGCTGCTCCTGGTCACCAACTATTTCTTGTGATTGGGGGTGTTTTCCTCGCCGGGCACCAGCACGGCTACCTGTTACCCTTACCAATTGTACAGCTGTCTTCAGACGTGTCTCAGTAACGGCAATCCTTTCTTACAGACATTATAGGTGGTATCAGCTTAGGTGAGAGAATATTACAACATACAGGTACGACGCTGAGCTTCGTTGGCGTCCACCACACGGCGTTGACGTTTTACAGGCAACTTGATTATGTTTTTCTGTATGTAGGCATTCTGTATAAAAATAGCCACCTATTTTTCAAAGGTTATTGTGTATTATGGTGGCAACAAGGTACTCTGATTTTGTCATAGTAGTCGTCTGGGCAAGATGGGCCCATAACTCTCGCTCGAACCTCTCGCGCTGTTGCCCTACTCTTGTAAGCCAGCCCCGCATTTCTCCCTTTCGCTATGTTTTGTTTCCAAGGCTCGGGGTTGCGGACTCTCTTTTGCCCTCTAGAAGTCATGTTGGTGTCCGCCTTGGTGGAGAGGAAACGGAATAAAGCACTATATCAAAAAAAAAAAGGCGTATTAATCCTTGGTATGTTAGTGAGTTGTGAGGCAGGAAGTGACTGAGGAAAGATGACCGCCGGGGTGTTACGGGCACTCTGGGGCAAGTCTTTGTTGACAAGCACCCAGGCGGAACACTACGTGGCCCTTCATTGGCTCCCGCCATGTGTCTCCCGCCTCGGTCACTTGCGCTTGTGTGTTACTCAGATTCAGCTCCACAGCTCGAGGCGGGCTATTACACATGTTGGATAATGTTGGAATGTTGGATTTTAGACCTTGTGGTGATTGGCGTTTGGTCTTTCTCTTGGTTTCCCAGGTTAGTAGAAGGGGTTGGGAAAACAATGCTATACTTAACTAAAAAACGACCAAGGTGTCGCTTAAGCCACTATGTTACTATCTATCTATCTATATGCTCAGGCCCAATCCCCATTTTGGGGGTAGCCGACTCAAGACAGAGCAAGAACAGGGAAAACACAAAAACAACATAAAACAAAAAACAAACACAGATAAAAAACACAAACTCACACACATCCAAGTCACCCAGGAGAAGACCCAGAGACCAGGGTTACCAAGGTCGCTCCAGCACTCCCCCGGCCCCTGACCACCCGGAGAGGTTCCGATCTCGGCAGGCAGACATGCAGCGGAGCCAAAGCCACAAGCCCTCCCACCACACTTCCAGGCACACCCTTCATATTAATCGTCTCCCCGGGCCAGGCGCCTGATGGACTATTATCTAGTCGAACTTGCGCCCGACCCCTTACTCCAAATGACCACGTGTTCACTCAACTATTCACAAGCATTCTTCATTCACTCCTGTCCACCACCACTTCCCCTGCCTGATCTATAGTCATTCCTCTATCATCCAAAGCCTTTCTTACACAGTCTCTCCATCTCAATGGGGGTCTTCCTGCCCTTCTATCTCCCCTTGTACCTGACTCACATATTCTCTTTGTAAGCCTTTCATCTCCCATTCGTTCAACATGACCATACCAGCTCAGCACCCTTCTGTCCACTCTGGCTGACAAATGTTCCTGCTGCCCCACTCTCCTACGTATCTCTTCATTCCTCAATCTGTCTCTACGAGTAACTCCACACATACTCCTCAAGCAGCTCATCTCCATCACATCCAGCCTTCTTTTCTCCTTATTCTTCAGAGCCCATGTCTCAGCCCCATACATCACTGCAAGTATGCAATACACAAAAGAATCTAGCTTTCACAGCCGACCATGGGTTCTCAGGGATAGGTATTCGGTCTTGGCTCTTGGAAAAAGTAAACTAAAGAGGTGTAGTGGAGTGGGCTTGCCACTGGACTTGTAATCCAATGGACCCGGGTTCAAATCCCGAAATGTCAATGGGAAGATATTATTATCGTCTTTCCCTCCCCCTTTCCACTCTGATGGCACAACCATCACTTCTTCCTCTGACAAAGCTGAACTCTTCGCTCAAACTTTTGCTAGAAACTCCACCTTGGATGATTCCGGTGCTATTCCTCCCTCTCCACCCCCCTCTCCCCTACTTATGCCTAATATCCTAATCTCTTCTAAAGATGTACTTTCTACTCTCTCTGGGCTTAATACTAAGAAGGCGTACGGTCCGAACGGTGTTCCTCCTGTTGTACTCGAAAATGATGCTTCCGTGCTAACTCCCTGCCTAGGCAAACTCTTTCGTCTCTGTCTCTCCTCTAACGTCTTCCCTTCATGCTGGAAGTTTGCTCTCATTCAACCTGTCCCAAAGAAGGGTGACCGCTCTCAACTCTCCACCTATCGTCCAATTGCATCCATAAGAATCAGTCTTTCTCTCTTCCTATGATTTAAATTGCTTCAAAGTCTGTGTGTCCAGGCATTTTGGCTCGAACGTCCCTTGATGTTGGCCCTGTCACTCTTTCAACTCTGTGGGAGGCACTCGCTACAGACAGTTCTGCCTTTTGCCTCCCTCACTCACATAGAAAAACAAAATTGGATTTCTGGCCAGTGAATATTCTTGGGGAATTTTGATGAATTATTTCTAGCACAGGTCTTTGAGTTGGGTGAGTTTCAGGCAGAGCATCGTTGTCATAGATGCTGGGGATAAATTGCTCATAATCCAGATTTCGGTGTTGGAGATGTTTGGGTTGGGGCTTGGGGAACAGCTGGGGATTGGAAAATAGTTGAGGATTTGGTTGGTTGTGTTTGGAAGAATGTGTGAACTGGGGTGTGTGCCTACCAGCAATTTCATATTTGTGATATGCTTGGTCGTCCCAGTCAGTGTACCAACTACCTGTATAACCAAGCTCCTGGGTTTTATCGGGGTTGGTGTAGCCAACATGGAGGGGATCACTAGTAGGTGGTCTATTCTTTTGCATGTTAACCCGTACAGCCCCAGCGACGCGTCTGACGCGTCGGCGATGTATGTAACGCACAGCCCCAGAGACGCGTCTGACGCGTCACCCTAATTGCGCCGACCGTAACCTCAGGTGTAGCCACTCAAGAGGGCTCAGATTTGTATGGGAACTGTGTACGTATCCCACGCACCCGTGCCGATGGTTGCAAACTCTCAAAGTCCACGTGCGTGCGTGTGAGCGCGCAATAACCTGGTTTTTGGGGGTAATTGCCTTCAATTTTTTACTCTTGTAAAATACGTTTTCGGGGGCTCTGTAGGACCATTCTTTAAGCTTTTTGAGCGGTTTTTCGTGGTTTTTCCTTCATTCCTATCCCATTCGCTATTGTTTCTGGAATAAAACAATTTTTTTAAAACCGGCCGGGTTCTGGTGAACAAACATTACAAAACTAGCCGGGGCTCCATGGGTTAAAGGAATTCTCCTTTGACCAGGACAGTCAATAAGAGGTTTAGGCAATGCAAAGGTGTTTTCCTCACCAAAAGTGTTGGTGGGAGCAGGTTGTAGAAGTTTGTTTATGGATGAGAGGGGTGTGGGAGTGGCGGTGGGGGAGATGTGTGTTGGTCTGGGGCGGAGGGGGTTGACTTGAGACATACCAGGGATGTAGGGGAGGACGCAGTGGGTTTGAGACTGACCAGGAATGTAGGGGAGGACGGGGTGGGTTCGCGGTATGGGAGTGATTGTGTATTGTGAGAAGTTGGCTGTAAATTAGCTGTGTTCACTTCGTTTTCACTGTGTTGTGTGATTAGTTTGAATAGAATGTTCATCGGGGGAAAGATTATTATCGCCTATGGCCTGACTTCTGGTAGTGACTGCAGCTATTAATTTAGGCTTGGAAAAAAAAAAATCTTTGGACAGAATTAGTTCTACTCACATGATCATACAATGTTGACAGCAGGTGAACAGGAACGGTGATCAGGAACAGTTGGTGGCAGATGAAGAACAGCTGGTGTTGGTCGTACGTAAAGCAGTCCGGGGCACATATAGCCCAACTGTATTATGGTTCGGCACCACTGGTGAGAACGGTTCCGCGCGGCCTATTTAATGGCTAACTCAGCTAAACTCGCACATATTTTACCGTACCGTATGGCGCGGCAAAGAGAAGACAGAATGAGACCACAGTTTTAAATCCTAACCTAACCTAACCTAACCTAACCTAACCTAACCTAACCTGACCTAACCTAACCTAACCTAAGGTAAAATATGCGCGAGTTTAGCTGAGTTAGCCATTAACTCCTTCAGACATATTATGTTCCAGTAAGTCTACGGAGGCGGGAGCCCGGTATCATTGCCACTGCACCACACAACTGTCAAAACCACACTGCTGACCGTTAGAATTGGGGGAGAAACCTGGGGATCCCACCAACCGACAGATCTTCATCTAACTTACCAGACTTACTGAGCTCATATGACGCTCAATCGCATCATAAACTTATTGGAGAGGCATGTAGATAAGTCCATACGACGCGATCGCGTCATATGAGTTTTTGGTCATAAGTTCCATATGACGCTATCGCGTCATATGAGTCGCAAGGAGTTAAATAGGCCGCACGGAACCGTTCTCACCAGTGGCGCCGAACCATAATACAGTTGGGCTATATGCGTTCAGGGCGATGGGTGAGTGAGTGTACGGCGGGGCGGTGAGTACACACAGTCAAGGTTAGAGTGTATGTTTGTGTGTGTATGTGTATGTGTGTATGTGTATGGATATATACACAATGGACACACACTCAGAATCCCTTCTCTCTGCTTGAAGAGTTGATTTGTTTGACATGATTCTTCTCCTCTGCCTTCTCTCCCTCCTTCCTAGAATATTGTCCCGTATTAGTTGAAGATAGGGAGACAAAAGGTGGCTTTTTATGGGAGATGGGGAGAGTTAGTTTAGTGTTGATAGCAGAGGGTTGTTGTTGTTGATTTTTCTTTTTAGCAAGGTCGCTGGAAAGGTCGCCATATATCGTGTGTAAGATTGGGGTATATACATAAGGCAAGGAGTAAAGAAAACTGGATTATAATGGGAACTTATAATATATAGTAATACAACAGTTTAGAATAAACTCCTAAGTGGTTATAGATGGAGTCAGAATAAGGTTATAAACTTAGTCTGGAGATATAGAGGTAAAGGGGCTTGACCAATAAGTCTATGATTTAGACTATGAGTTAGTCTATAAGGTTATGAGTTGACTTAGCTTGAGAAGTAATAATAGTGATGGAGAAAGGGATGTTAGTCAAGAGGTAAATAGAGTGTAACCTTCCTTCACAGTGCCCTGAGCTGGAGTGATCACTGATCAACCAAGATCTCTCTGTGTGAGAGGCAGGTTGAAGTTGTCTTGTCAGCGGATTTTAGGTGGGTCATGAGGGGTTTGTAGTGAATAAGTCAGACATTCTGTGATGTCTATGGAAGATAAGATGTTTACAGGTAATGTTTACAATTGGTAAATATAAACAATTTATATAATTATATCTCTGTGATGAGATTAACTTAGGGATTAATAATGTGTAGTTAATTATTTGATTAACTAAAGCGGTTAATAGATTTGTTATATTGGGCAATAATATTTGCCCGAGAAAGTCAGTTCTCTCTTTCCATTCTAGGAAAGATTTTAACCCGGCAGCTTCCGGAAGACTCTTAAGAGGTCCTACTGGGCGGCTGCAGGAAGACTCTTAACCCTCTCACATCCTTATGACACAGATGTTGCCAGATTAGCAATAAGAAATAGATTACTCTCACTCTAATAATTACCTCTCCAAAATTAGTTTTTTGCCCACAGCTAACTCAAAGACAACTGCAGAGGTTGAAGTAAATAAACTAAAGGTTTATAAATACCCCTGACGGTAATAAAGGCTTTAAAGTATCCCTAATAGGCTCAAAAATTGTGTCAGGACGTGAGAGGGTTAAGATCCTAGGCCTAAAAAAAAACATTATAACTCCCCAGTGGCACTAAATAATAATCAATTTGTGTTTAGGCGAGATAATTTCCCTCCATTACTTGCTACCACTCCTACACATGTGTCCCCCCCCCCCCCTTTTTCCCCCCCTCCTCAATTATCAGGTATTTTCTCTATTATTCCCGATATTTATAGAGTATTTTCATGGGAGAGAGGGAGGAGGAGTGTAACCCCGACCCTCCAAACCAGTCTGAAAGCTCCCCTGGTCTCTCATTGGTACGCGAGACACACGAGAGAGTGAGGGTGTTAGTCTCTCACTGCTCAAGGCCAGATTATGACCGCGGGGCTAAAATATAAAATTTTCACCAAACAATTGCTGTTACCACTTCTTTTATTGCTTTCCCATGTTCATATGTTTATATTAAAAGTAAAATAGGGGCATATGGATAAGTATTAATTATATATATGGTAAATTAACGATTTTAGTGAGGAATGGATCAGAATATCTTCGCACTGCGGGCACATTCAATACCATAGCTGCGCAGTTAAAAGCTTAAGAACTACAACACTCATCAGGAACACAGATGACTCCAGATATGCAATTATAAATCTCCTCAATCTCTACCAATGATACAGAATACACGGTTGGGTTTCACAAGTTTTTATTTCACTTTATATCAGGGCATGGATAATAAACGGGGAATTGGTGGAGTTGTATATATAGTATATGGAAATACTCTCTAACCTACTTCAAGAATGAATAATACTATTCTTAAAGCATGGAAGATATACAAATCAGTTTATAAAAATTATTGATAATTCACGGTTGAACAAACATATGATGAATATAATAAATATAGCATAAATGCTAACAGAGCAGTTAGTCTCAAGGAATAGCTGATATCTCGAGGTCAAGGTTAACGCGAGGTAGAACGTGACTCGGGGTAAGGTCAATAATACTGAGGTCACAACTTCTCAGTTAAGTAGAATAAGAATATCAGCTGAAAGGCAAGGGACTGGGGTTCTCGTAAGAGGCTCCAGTTCTGGTCACATTAGAGGTTGTGGAAGAGACTGGGGTTCTCGAGTGAAGAAGGCCTCAGGGTTTATATTCCCAGTATATCTGGGTGTATATTATCTTGGGGTGGCTCGGGGGCTCCGGTCTTGCACACTTCCTGACTTTTCGTGGGCTTAATGAGTCTCTAGGGTCGATAGCCTCTAAAGTCCTATTTTAACTAACTAAGCTGAATGGCAAATAACGAATGAGTTATAAATAAAGAGAGAGGTTTTAATTATCTTCTAACGTATACAGTTAGATTTAATAATAGTAGTTGAGGGAACTGAGTAAATAAATATTAGTCTCATGGAAAAGACTAAGGGGCATTGAAATATTAACGCGATGTGGGCAAAAATATAATTACTATGTATTCAAGTTAAATGTTTAAACTGGTTGTGAAGCCAGGAAACATAAATCAAAATGAGTTTAACTAAGAGACACGATAGATAACACTCTCTGTGAACAGTGAAACACGATTTACGCACCCTGATAATCCTATTAACTTAGTATCAGATCTGTCAGGGGTGTTCACAATAATTACGTGTAGTGTGTGGGTAATCGGGCCGAATGGATATATATACAAACCTAGTGGCAATACATGAAAATGAATTACGCAGTATATATATAAATCAATCCCAGGATAGCGTTTGTATGTACTCTCGACACGAGTAACAAAAAGAAATAAGGTGAGAATAAAATATCTCAGGTATTTACGTTAACTTGAACACATACCATATGTGTTCCTTTGCAATAATCACGAAACACAATAAGTAAACAAGAAGCACTTAATTTGAGTCGGAGTATAGTAGAGAGTAGCCTTGTAGAGATCTGAGGGTGGAGTAAGGTGAGAGAGGAGAGGTGAAGTAAGGTGAGAGAGGAGAGGGGGAGTAAGGTGAGAGAGGAGAGGTGGGAGAAGGTGAGAGAGGAGAGGTGGAGTAAGGTGAGAGAGGAGAGGTGGAATAAAGTGAAAGAGGAGAGGTGAAGTAAGGTGAGAGAGAAGAGGTGGAGTAAGGTGAAAGAGGAGAGGTGGAATCAGGTGAGAGAGGAGAGGTGGAGTAAGGTGAGAGAGGAGAGGTGGAATAAGGTGAAAGAGGAGAGGTGAAGTAAGGTGAGAGAGGAGAGGTGGAGTAAGGTGAGAGAGGAGAGGTGGAATCAGGTGAGAGGAAAGGTGAAGTAAGGTGAGAGAGGAGAGGTGGAGTAAGGTGAGAGAGGAGAGGTGGAATAAGGTGAAAGAGGAGAGGTGAAGTAAGGTGAGAGAGGAGAGGTGGAATCAGGTGAGAGAGGAGAGGTGGAGTAAGGTGAGAGAGGAGAGGTGGAGTAAAGTAAGATATAACAGGTGGGGGACAAGTTGAGGAGTAGGCAGCGTCAGTGTTCTGGTCGTGAGAGTTGATTTTAGGGAGGTTAGGAAATGTACAAAACCCAACTTCCATATAACAAAAGGGAATTGTAATGAGAGTAAATATTAATTAGATAATAATGTATTTAACAGCTTCCAAGCAAGGGTTACTATATTTCAGGCAAACTAACCTGGGAGAGAAGCACCTCTCCCGTTGTTACTCTTGCAAAGGATTCATACAACCCAAACAATTGATTGGCTGCCACCCAGTCAATCATTATTTTTGTTGTTTGTGTATTAGTATAGATAGTATATACGGTGTGTATATATATATATATATATATATATATATATATATATATATATATATATATATATATATATATGTCGAGACTCATAAGTAACTCGACAGTTTAGGTTAAGTAAACATACTGGAAGATCAAATTAGGCGCCAGTATTAGGCTAAGTTATATATCTATATAAAAGATACATACAATTTCGTATTAAGTTTATATGGGTTTATTATCCATAAATATATCGGGTTATCATTATAATCAATCCGGTATATCTTTTAGTTAGTTAAATGACGCATTGGTGGATTATAACTGCGCATGCGTCATTCTCTGGACTGGCGGGTTCATCGCCATAAACCTCAGACTCGCTTTAGCTACGACCTCGAGAACATCTCCTTCTAGCCGCTCCAATACAACCACTTGTTTCCTGCTAAGTCATCATAATTCTTATCTCTTAGTGGCCACTATATCTTCTATCTATTCCTACCACTATCATTGAGCTATCTATCCCTATCAATCAATAAAAGAAAGTTAACTCTTGTGAGTTTATAGGTAAATTTCGCTTTGTTTACTATCAAATTCTCACAAAATGGTCCTTCGTCACCTCTGAATTTTGCCTTATGCTAACTTTTCTTCTTTGTCTTTTCTTTCTTCTGCTTTCCTGTTGTCTACTATTTCCTGGCTGTTCCTTCTATCTGTTCCCTATTTCTTCTTCCCTGGTGTACCCTGTAGGCTTGAAAACTTGTGTTTGTTATCTGTGCTCTAATTTCCGCCGGGTCCCACTTGTTTTGCCCGACCATATGAGCCGCCGCCATGTGTTTCCGACTGGCGCCTTTGGCGGGGAGGGGGGGGGGGGGACTTTAACCAGGTGATAACTCAGTCTCTTCATCGCTACCCCAAGCCTATTAGGAAGGTATTTATATTAGGACATAGTTACGTCAGGGAGATCTATGTGGAAAAGCCTGTGTTCCACCCATTTTTTCAGGTTAGGACTTTTTCCCAAGGGGGTGCTAGGGTGGACAATATCAAGTCCTCTACGGCCTGGGAGAGCCATGTCCGATACCAGCCGGACCTGACCTTCTTAGTCTTGGGAGGTAACGACATCCATCCCGAGACTGATATACGCTCTGTCGCCAACGCCATCCAGGACCTCGCTAAAGAGATTGAATCAATCTCAGGGGCCTGTAAAATAATAGGCCTGGAGGCGAGACCGGCGCCCCTCGGTTTGACGGCAGAGCAATACAAAAGTATCAGGAACGGGGTCAATCGCTGGCTGAAGAAAGTACTGCCTTTCACAAAGTCCCGCTACCAGTCCATGGAGGTGCGGGACGGAGACTATAGTGAAGACGGCGTACATCTCCCATATGATGCCAGCGAAGACCTGTTCAAGAGGGTTGTGGATACTGCCCAGGAGCACTTCACAAAGCTGGGAGATATTCAGGCTTTAAGGGACCAGTCGGATGAGTAATGGGAGGCGGGTACTTTCTCTAAGGTAGATCTGAGTAATAATTGGTAGGCTATAGGCTAGGTATATAATTGCAACAATTAAATTAATGTAAAGTAGAATTATAAGGGTTAAATTGAATTTGTTCGGTCTTAACTAAATTTAAACTAAACGGGGTAATTACCACAAACATTTTTGGGTACCATTAGATGTTGCGCTAGCCTAGTTTAATATATGTTTACAATTTAAATTGGCTTGTTATACACCCTTTTGGCCTCCCTTCCTTAGTGTACTCTAACAACATTTTGCCGCATATTATATAAGGTTAATTACTTTTGTGAGTGGAGATAGTATAGGCATTCGTTAACTTTTATTATTGCGCTCTGTGTCTTATTTCCCTCATTATTGCCCTACACCAACAAAATTGCTGCATTTAATAAGGGTTCATATAAGGTTTACCATTTAAATTTAAGTGTGGAGATATTTATGCGTTGTTAGTTTACTTTTATTATGGCGTTCCGCGTCATACTTCCCGCTTATTGCCCTACCCCGACATCACACGTTTAATTCATTATTATGTTTAAGTCGGGGTTCCCTATATCTTGCCTTTATTGGCGTCAGCTAACTTTCTGAGTGCGCTTTACGTCCATATAGGTAAGATATAGTATTATTCTATTCTATTTCCTGTGTATTGCCATCATGTCGTTGACACTGTCCCAGTACAAGCGACGCAAGGGGGGTATCAAGAGTGGTTTGACTAGGATCACCAAAGATATTGCTACATTTTTGGTTGATGCAGATGGTGATGCGATTGAGGCTAAATTGGCTTCGGTATTAAGACAGCTCGAAGATTTAAATTTATGTCGCCGCGAAATGGAAACGCTCTATGAAGATGACGCCGAGTATTTCGCGGACATAGAAACAGGCATGGATTATATAGAGTGTCTTGATAAAGTTATCCTCCTCCTCAAAGGCTAGCTAAAACACAAGGAGCCAAATCGTGCTGCAGTCAACAGAAATGCCGGTATAAGATTGCCGAAAATAACCCTTCCTGTGTTTGCCAGTGATCCCACTCTATGGTTGGGATTCTGGGATATGTTCCACTGTAGTGTCCACATCAATGCAGAGCTCAGTGACATCCAAAAATTCACCTACTTAAGAGGTCAACTGAATGGCGAGGCAAAACAACTCATTGAAGGTTTCGCAATTGAGGGAGCCAGCTACCAAACAGCGGTTGCCCTTCTAAAGAAAACCTATGAGCACAGGGATAGAATTAAGGCGGCACCTATAACTAACCTTACTACTTTGAATCCTCCCTCTTACAATGAAGTGAAATGCGATAAATGCAGGGAATTAGCTATTACCCACTCCACCAACACTACATTACCCACAGCATTACCATTAATACCACAGATATCGGCGACCCAAGTAGCACAACATGCAACAAGAACAACAATAAAAACAGGTAGCACTCGCAAATACATCAACAGGGAAGCAGCATCAACGGACAATGAAAACAACAACAACAACAACAACAAACAACCACAGCCCGACCGCGAGTATCCCCTGCCCCCTCCCCTGCCCTCTCCCGCACAAACAGCTGATCGACGCGGACCAAACCACACCTCCAGTCGTATGATAAACAGTAAGAAAAAACTATGTATAGTCTGTAATATTGGTTTCAACAATAGAAGTTCACTTTCACAATGCAACAGTTGTAATGAAATTTGTCATAACCGATGTACTTACGTTAACAGTAGAAACGAAGTTGAATGTGTTAAATGTAGGAACTCAGCTGTACAACACCGCGAAACCATTTGTTTTATTTGTGAATCACTCATAACACGACGTCAGAAGATCCAAAACTGTGTAAAGTGTAAACATGTAGCTCACATGAAGTGCATCTCTAAGAAGACCAACAGTGAAGAACGGAAATTCCTTTGCAATAAGTGTGCCTTGCATTCATTACCGAATATTAATGTAAATTATCCAAGTATTAACAACTCAGAATCCAGCCAGGACACATTCAAAATCAAAGATGAATACAGAGTGTTCACCAACAAAGGGCTCCATCTTATCCACATTAACGCCAGATCAATGTACCATATATTGAAAGAAATATACTTGCTAGCTAATAAGGCCAAAACTTCAATAATTGCAATCACAGAAACCTGGCTGGATTCAAGTATAAACGATGGTGAAATAAACATTCAAGGTTTCAATATGGTTAGGAATGATCGCAATATGCATGGGGGAGGAGTATGTCTGTATGTAAAAAACAACCTCACACACACAACTAGGACCGACTTCCATGTAGAAAATCACGAAGCTCTGTGGATTGACCTACACCTGCCGAGGACAAGACCCATCACAATTGGGGTATGCTATAGGCCACCAGACGACACACAATTCTTGACCAAATTTGAACGAACTTTGTCATCGCTAGACCCTCGGAATGAATCCATCATACTAGGGGATTTTAACCTGTGTTACAAACAACGAAATGATAGGCTTGTACGAGAATATAGGCATATACTGACAATGCACAATCACAAACAACTCATCACAACCCCAACACGTATCTCTGAGAACACTGCCACAATAATAGACCACATAAACTGTAACAGAGAGGACAAAATATCCCAATCAGGGGTTATACAGACTGGCATAAGTGATCACTTCGTCACATATTGCACACGGAAAACCACAAAAAATACCCTAGAGAATCACAAGGTTATCAAAATAAGGTCACTCAGAAACTACAATAAAGAAACATTTCTGGACATTTTATGGAATACAGACTGCTCTCCAGTGTTTGGAAGTACAAACGTTAATGACGCATGGGTTGGCTTCAGAACCATCATCACAAACATCCTAGACGAAATAGCTCCTCTGAAAGACATACGAATTAAAGCAAGGTCAGACCCATGGATCAACAATGACATACTACACCATCTGGAACACAGAGACAATCTGTTAAAAAGGCTTGCGAAACATAGACAGGATCAAGGTCTGAAACATGAGTTCAACAGGGCCAGGAATAAACTAAGTAGGAAAATGAAATCAGCGAAAACTAATTATTTTCACAATAAGGCAGAGGAATATCAGAATAACCCAAAGAAACTATGGAGGCCCCTAAAAACAACAGGCTACAGCAACAAGACAAGGGATTCGTCTAACACTAATGCTCTCACCATTAATGATCAGGTTTGCCACAATAAACGACAAATTGCAACCTACTTCAACTCCTTCTTCACTTCCATAGCAAACACACTTGCACAGAACTTACCTCAACCTCTCAATAAATACACGACAACAACAGCCACCTTTCGTAATTTCTACAGAGATAAAAACATACACCCGAACACATTTGGATTGCAAAATGTTACACCAAAATACACTTTTGACGAGCTGTCTAACCTAAATGTACATAAAAGCACAGGACCAGACAAAATTCCTGCCAAATTTCTACGAAATGGAGCCATTGGTATAGCAGGCCCCCTAACCCACATCATCAACTTGTCAATTAACACCAACACTGTACCTGCTGAACTGAAGGAAGCTATTGTAACCCCTCTATTTAAGAAAGGAAATAAACTAGAAGTTGGCAACTACAGACCAGTTAGCATATTATGCATTGTATCTAAAATCCTTGAAAGAGCGGTATACACCCAAATTGAACACTACCTCAAACAAAATGATCTATTCAATAAGTTTCAATCAGGTTTCAGATGCATGTACTCGACAGACTCCTGTCTCATCCACTTAACGGATCACATTCGTAAAGAAATGTCTAAAGGTAACTACACCGGTATGGTTCTTCTTGATCCACAAAAAGCGTTTGACACAGTAGACCATGATATCCTATGTAATAAACTACAAGCAATGGGCATAGGGTCTGTAAACTGGTTTAAATCTTATCTTAGTGGTAGAACCCAAAGAGTCAAAATTGATGATAATATATGTGATCCTATGCCAATTAACTGTGGGGTCCCGCAGGGAAGCATCCTTGGTCCCTTACTCTTTCTCTGTTATGTGAACGACATTGAACTGAGCGTCTCATACATACATACATACATACATACATACATAAAATTTTAAGACTGAGTGTTCCACACATAAGTGCAGTTTCAGTCTCTTGTCCTAATGGCGGCATTCCAGGCAACCCTGTTAAGGGCTGCTTCACTTGTCAAGTTCTTGGATTTGAGATTGGCGCGTATAGTCCGATCCCAGGTCTTCCTCGGTCCACCCCTTGGTGCAGCTCCCTCCACAATCACAGACCTGCATTTTTTCACCCAATTTTGTTCAGCCATTCTCTCCACATGTCCATACCATCCCAGTCTACTTGTACGCATCACCTCGCTAATACTCTTTATACCTAAACGTCTCCTCAGCTCAACATTTGCTATTCTATCCTGTAGCCTGGCCCCACACATCCATCTCACCATTCTCATCTCATTACGCTCCATTCTGTTGACATCCTCTACTTTAACGGCCCATGTTTCTGAGGCATACGTCATTGCACTTCTAACACATGAGGCATACACCTTTCCCTTCAGGGGGAGAGGCATTCTTTTCATGGTCAGGATTGGCATCAATTCTCTGAACTTCCCCCAGCCACACCTAATTCTAGCAACAGTGGCAGCCTCGGCCCCACCACCGGCAGAGATGGTATCACCTAGGTAACAAAACTTGTTCACCAGCTCAAAAGACTCATTTCCAAAATTCACAGCCACAGGATCATCACTTAACACAAGCTCGGCTTTGCACACTACGCACTCAAATTTCTCTATTTCTGAATTATCCTTCGGCATGGGCCCCTTTATTCTACTACAGCGCTTACTCCCATGGTGTACCCAACATCGACAGATGCTACATTGAATTGAGTTAACGCCCACTCCCTTTCCACACACTGCACATGGGTATGCACCGCTCTTTTCCACATTGCCTCGTCTCAAACTACAATGCATAACCTTGGTTTTGTTAATATTAACTCTTAAACCCTTGCTCGCCATGCCCTCTCTCCACTCTCTGAATTTGGCCTCAGCATCCTGCATACTGTCAGCTATTAGGACTAAATCGTCTGCATAAAAGAGTTCCAACGGGAGTCCGCCTCTAAAAACTCTAGACAGCGCCTCCAAGACCATAATAAAGAGGAGGGGGCTTAACACTGAACCCTGATGGACTCCAACACGGACTGCGAACTCATCACTCAGTAAATTATTACTGTATGCAGATGACAGCGTGCTTCTGGTTTCAGGAAAAGACCCAATAAGTATTATCGCTTCACTTTCAAAAGAACTAGAAGCAGGTAGTGAATGGCTAGTGGACAATAGACTATCTCTTCACCTGGGCAAGACGGAAGTCATCTTATGTGGAACAAAACGCAAACTGAAAGACATTGTGGGCTTCTCGGTCAACTGTAATGATATTCCTATAACAACAGTGTCACAAGTTAAATATCTCGGACTAAAACTGGACGCGAGTTTGTCATGTGAAACAATTTTGGAATCTATCCTGAGTAAGTGTAGAGCACGTATAAAATACCTGTATAGACAGGTGGGATGCTTGCCCGCGGCGACCAAAAAGACCCTCTGCCAAGCACTTGTTCAATGTCATTTTGACTATTCTGTGTCATCCTGGTACTCTGCATCATCTAAATCAGCACAGCACAAACTTCAGGTCACTCAAAATAAAATGGTTAGGTTCATGCTGAACCTAGGACCCAGATCACATGTTGGCCAGGAACAACTTCAGTCACTAGGTATGCTCAATGTCTCTGACAGGGCCAAACAAATCAGGCTCACTAATGCCTTCAAATTTTCTATGACAGAGCACCAGAGTATCTAAAGAATGATTTTGTTAAAGCAAATGAGAGGAGTGGACATAATACAAGAAACAGGATGATTAATTATAAGGTCCCGAGAATCCAAGGACAGGGTAAGCAAACATTCTTCTTCACTGCCATCAAAGACTGGAACGACTTATCCCAGTCAGTCCGTGAAAAGAGAACACTGTATTCCTTCAGACGTAGCCTGAAGGAACACCTGAACCGGACAGCTGCGACAAGGGAGCACCAAACTTATGTCTACTACTAAATATGACATAAGAGATAGACAAACCAAACTGAAATGATTACTGATTACGGATTACTGATATTTATTATAGGATGTAAGGTATCTTAAAATAACCCCCTAGAAATACTTTCTCTAAAGTTTTTTTGTTTTTTGTTTTTTCCTCCCCATTTCTCCAGCTAACCTAATCTCACAAGGACCCCAATGGAAATACGCCTAACGTCCTTATTGGGCTATCCTTAGTTGGAATTATGCAAGGCTGGTATATGTCATATTTTGTATAATACTATGTGGTACCAACTCTGTAAATTCCTAACTGAATAAATATTATTATTATTATTATTATTATTATTATTATTATTATTATGTCGAGGAACTAAAGGGATTCTATGCTAGTTTTGAAAGTACACTGAGGTCAATAGAGACCCTAAAAATTAGCCTTCATGAAGCTAGTGTTGTAATTCTCATGAATAAATTGCCATCCCCACTAAAGGAAACATTAAAGAGAACTTTAGGTGAAGAAGGTCTGGACCTAAAAAGGTTTGTCCAGGCTTACCAGACAGAAGTGTTTAACATGGAAAGTGTAGCAGAACGGACTACATCACACATACCAGTTGCTTCAGCATCCTTTGCGGTGCAGGAGGCCTCGGTGCGAAGGAAGGGTTGCAAGTTGTGCGAAGGGGCACATGCATGGTTTAAGTGTCTCAAATTGAAAACCAGTGCTCTGAAAGTAAAACACGCAAAACAACTCTACCTTTGCACCGGATGCTTATCTTCAACCCACGGGAGCAATGGTTGTGTGAACCCTGACATCCGCAGCTGCAAGTTCTGTCAAAACAGACACTACCATATCCTCTGTCAGTCCAGATCTCAATGGGACAGTGCAAAGAAGGAGCAAAAACCTCAACAGGTAACAAAGACCAAGACGCAAACTACCACGATGTCTGTGTTGTCAAAGAAGACTAGTATTATCCTCCCAACTGTTATGCTGCCAACAGTTAAGGAATCAAGAGGAACAGCCAAGATGAGAACACTGCTGGATCAGTGCTCACAGCGCACCTTCATTTTAAATTCCGCTCTAGACTCGATCCATTATATAAAAGTGGGTGATGAAGAGCTAGAGTTGCGAGGGTTTACCGGAGCATGTGAGAGCAGAAAGTACCCAGTAGTGTCCTTCAAATACAAGTTCCGGGGCAGAAACTATCCTCTACCAGCTGTTGTGGTATAAACTCTCCCGGATCACAAAGGATCAGAATGCCTTGAAGCAGACATGAGAGTTTTGCGAAACAAGGGTTACAAATTAGCTGATCCTCTAATGACACAGACATCTCGACTGGACTTGTTGGTTGGTGCCGATTATTATTATGACTTAGTGCGGCCAGGGTACAAAAAGGAGGGTGACATAATTCTCTTACCCACTAAATTTGGCTATGCACAAAGTGGCTCCTGCCATAACGACAAGCCCAAGTAGAGGTAGTTACAATTTTGAAAGTGGCGGTCACCCCGATGGATCAATATATATCCACGGAATCAAGTAATCTATGTCATAATGAATTAATATGTATGTGGGACCTGGATCATCTAGGAATTTCTCCAAACGAAGATTCAAAGGAAAACATGACTGCGTTGGACATATACAAGGAGACAGTAACATACTCTGCACAGAATCAGCAATATGAAGTCAGACTGCCATGGAACCAACATAAAGAGAAGCTGCCTTCTAATTATGGATTAGCAGCGGGTCGCCTAAGGGGTCTGCAGAAGCGTTTCAAACAAGAACCTGTCTATTGTAGTCACTACACCAACGTTATCCAAGATCAGCCTCATCGTGACTTTATTGAAGAGGTTCCTTTCGGTGTTACTGAAAACAGTAATTATTTGGCACATCACGGGGTCACCAAGAATAGCACAACGACTCCCGTTCGTATTGTGTATGACTGTTCTGCTAGTATTGGCAAGGGCAGACCAAGTCTTAATGACTGCCTTTACACAGGGCCATCACTAGTGCCAGATCTAGCAAAAATATTGCTGAGATTCAGGGTCCACAATTATGCCTGGATAAGTGACATCGAGAATGCCTTTCTCATGTTGAGACTTCATGAAGAAGATCGTGATTACACCCGATTTCTGTGGCCAAAGGATCCCTTGGACTTATCTTCACCTTTACTTTGCTACCGATTTAAGGTAGTGTTGTTCGGGGCGACTTGCTCACAGTTTCTTCTTAATGCCACGATCTTAAAACATATTTCCATTATTAAAGAGGATCCCGGAGTTGTGGAGGCTATTAGGGAAGGTTTGTACATTGACAACCTCCAGGGTACAGGCAGTGATGAAGAGACTGTCATTAAGCGTTACTGGGATGCCCAAAGAATAATGTCTCAAGCACATTTATATCTCAGAGAATGGGCTACCAATAGTCCTCAACTACGTGACCTCCTGCAATTGGATGGTGTTGCTGCCAAGAGCGAGTGAAGACATTAGGACTCTTATGGTTACCTGACTCTGATTTGTTGACGTTCAACACAACTCTCCCAGAGACCAATAAGGCAACAAAGAGAGAGTGCTTAAGAGTGGCAGCGCAACTGTTTGATCCACTCGGTGTACTACTGCCTGTTACAATAAGGTCCAGAATTTTCTTACAGCAATTATGGAGACTGAAACTAGATTGGGACGATTCGCTACCTGACGACTGCGCTACCGAATAGTCTACAGTTACCAAGGACCTGCACCTCTGCTGTGACTTTACTTATCCTCGAAGGACGGTATATGCTGATTCAGTGGAACTTCATGCGTTTAGTGATGCAAGTGTTGTCGCCTATGGCACTGCAATATATTTTGTGAGCCCGGAACATAGCTGTCTGGTCATCGTTAAAGCAAAGGTCGCCCCAATAAGATCCATAACTATACCAAGATTAGAGATAACTGCTGCTTTGCTAGCTGCCAGATTAATTAAATTTGTGGAGGAAGCCTATCATAATATTGTAAAATCGACAAAATTGTTTTATGGTGCGACAGCCAGGTTACATTGCATTGGTTGCGTAGTATGAAGAAGCTTCCAGTGTATGTCGCAAACCGTGTTGACGAAATAAAATCCCTTCTTCCGACTGTAGACTTCCGGTACGTGTCCTCTAAAGAAAACCCTAGTGACTTACTGTCTAGAGGTGTTTCGGCAACACAACTGAAATCTTCTGCGTTTTGGTGGGAGGGGCCCATGTGGCTCCGAAACAAAGACGAGTGGCCAGAAGATATAATACCTGATGACCCATCGCCAAAAGTAACTAGCCAAGTCATTGGGACTAATGATGAACAGGACACACAGTTATGGAACTGGGAAAAATATGGCAGTTATGATAAATTAATTCGGGTAGTTGCATGGACTATTCGATACAAGAATAATTTGAAGGCTAAAATTAAAGGGACGTCTCCCACAGACAGTGCCCTCCTCAGCATAAAGGAACTATAAGTTGCAGAAAAAGATTATAGCTCAAAGATTCCAGCAGGATGCTTCCCAAAGGAGTACGAGATGCTGTCTGGTGACAAGGGTACTCGCAATAATTTGGTAAATCAATTAGGACTTGTCAAGAAAGGAGATTTAATTGTATGTGAAGGTAGATTGAAGTTAGCGGCTCTTCCGGATACAAAGAAATATCTGATACTACTGTCTTCCAAACATCCTTTCACTACCATGCTCATCAATATGTGTCATCGTGTTTGTTGTCACTATGGAGTTAATCATATGGTCGCATATATACGGCAAAGGTGGTGGATTCCTAAGATAAGACAAGCGGTAAAACAAGTGACCAGTAAGTGTATAACCTGTCGTAAAATACAGGGTAATACCTACGCGAAAGCTAGAGTACCACCTCTACCAGACATCAGGACTACTCCTAGAGATCCCTTCGAGGTCACGGGGGTCGATTATACAGGAGCAATTCCTATCCGGGACTCACACAACAACAAGGCTTATATGCTTTTATTTACGCGCGCTACTACAAGAGCTATTCACATTGAAGTAGTTAGCAATATGACCTGTGACAGCTTTATCCATGCGTTCCGGAGATTTTGTAGTAGGCAGGGATTTCCGCAGATAATGTTAAGCGACAATGCTGCGACGTTTGTGGGAGCTTCCAAACACTTGGAAGACATACAAAGCAATCCCAGTCTTCGGGCTCATCTTGCCGAAATCCGATGTGAATGGCGTTTTATTCCAGCACGTGTGCCTTGGTTTGGAGCTATCTGGGAGAGTGCCATAGGTATTGTGAAGGCTGGGCTTTAAAAAGTAGTAGGTCGTGCTCTAGTCTCCTTTGAGGAACTAACTACCGTGAATGATCGCCCTTTAACATATGTCTCGGGTGATCTGGAGGATCCTTGCCCTATTACTCCATCCATGCTGGTTAAAGGTCGTAGACTTCGTGACTTCCTAAAGGACCTAATTCAGCTAGATGAGCTGCAGGATCCTAGTTACGATAGTAAAGCAGCGATACACAGCAGGTACAATTACATCAATAAATTGATCCGGGACCTATGGAGGTATTGGTCCTGTGAATACTTGGCATCACTACGAGAAGCCTATAAGAATAAAAGAGGCTCATCAAGCAGTGTATGGCCAAAGGTAAATTACATCGTTCTTCTACATGACGAGGGACCTTGTGTCCTTTGGAAACTTGGTAGGGTAGTTAAACTATACCTAGGACGAGATGATCTGGTTAGAGTGGTCCAGATTAGGACAAAAACTGGCCTGACAACTCGACCCATCATCAAGTTGTATCCATTGGAACAGGAAATCGAAAGCATTTCGATCCCTCAACCGGCGGTGATGGTATTAGCTCTCACGACTCCACCCCTATGTCACCAGCGGTCGCTGGACCATCTGCCAGTAACAATCTTGTTGGAAGATTACCTCTTCGCCGAGCCGCTGTTAGTTCTTCACAGCTTTGGAGATCTAACATCACTGCGGGATTATTGTAGATAATGTATATATTGGTGGTGGGAATGTGTCGAGACTCGTAAGCAACTCGACAGTTTAGGTTAAGTAAACATACTGGAAGATCAAATTAGGCGCCAGTATTAGGCTAAGTTATATATCTATATAAAAGATATATACTATTTCGTATTAAGTTTAAATGGGTTTATTATCCATAAATATATCGGGTTATCATTATAATCAATCCGGTATATCTTTTAGTTAGTTAAATGACGCATTGGTGGATTATAACTGCGCATGCGTCATTCTCGGGACAGGCGGGTTCATCGCCATAAACCTCAGACTTGCTTTAGCTACGACCTCGAGAACATCTCCTTCTAGCCGCTCCAATACAATCACCTGTTTCCTGCTAAGTCATCCTAATTCTTATCTCTTAGTGGCCACTATATCTTCTATCTATTCCTACCACTATCATGGAGCTATCTATCCCTATCAACCAATACAAGTAAGTTAACTCTTGTGAGTTTATAGGTAAATTTCGCTTTGTTTACATCGAATTCTCACAATATATATATATATATATATATATATATATATATATATATATATATATATATATATATATATGTTTGTACATATTCATTTTACAGTGTGCAATTACAATTAATTTTAGCGATTATGTGTTGATCCCAAATGTTATCTGAACTCGGAGACGTAATAAATTTATCATTAACTAATTTATTTACATTAATATCATGAAGTGAAAAGGAATATATTATACAAAATGCATCAATATCGCCCGTGAGTCAGTTACGGGATTCATTCATCTTATTAGCCAATAGGAGCTTTAAAGTTGTCGCAGGCTTACCTGGCAGAAATTGGAAACATTTCCTTTCTATACCAAGGGTGGCCTGTCCTTTAGATATTTTGTTTTAGCGAACAATATCTTCACAACTATATTACACATAGCTTTGTATAATAGCTCAATAATCGTATAATAGGTATTTGAAGCTACTGGTTCGATTTCTGTCCGAAAAGTTCTAGTTTTAAATGACTTGCATTAAGAAAATACAAACATCCAGAACACGATGGTGTTTTCAAGATTGTTGTAAAACAAAAACAAAAATCCGATATAGGCCTATCAGAGTTAAAATATAGCTCATTCTGTTACTGCGTGATATCATCTATAAATCCGATATAGGCCTATCAGAGTTAAAATATAGCTCATTCTGTTACTGCGTGATATCATCTATAAATCCGATATAGGCCTATCAGAGTTAAAATATAGCTCATTCTGTTACTGCGTGATATCATCTATAAATCCGATATAGGCCTATCAGAGTTAAATATAGCTCATTCTGTTACTGCGTGATATCATCTATAAATCCGATATAGGCCTATCAGAGTTATAATATAGCTCATTCTGTTACTGCGTGATATCATCTATAAATCCGATATAGGCCTATCAGAGTTATAATATAGCTCATTCTGTTACTGCGTGATATCATCTATAAATCCGATATAGGCCTATCAGAGTTATAATATAGCTCATTCTGTTACTGCGTGATATCATCTATAAATCCGATATAGGCCTATCAGAGTTATAATATAGCTCATTCTGTTACTGCGTGATATCATCTATAAATTCTATACTAATCAAAGTCAAATTCAGAATCAAATTATATTATTTGCCAGATCAAGCGAATAATTTACATAAATTAAGATAAAACGTATAGTACATGATTGAACCCATTGAATTTTATCATTTTTTACTGGCTCCAACATATCAATTGCAAAATAATATTACAGCATAATAGCCAAGCTTGAAACTTATCTATAGAGATTACCAAGCATATAAGGTTATGAATGAATGTTATTGTAGTTATTCGTTATCAATATTATACTTCTTTGTTTGAGTTTAAAAAACTGTCTTACTGGTAGCTGACCTAAATTCGATTGGGAGCTTCTTCTAGTTTAAGCAACCTAAGTCTAAAATATACCTTTTATGTAGTCACGTCATGAGCTATTCGAGTAGGATATATCATAAGCTGGATATATCAGAAAATAGCAAACTTACAACAACTTTGAAAACACCATCGTCTACAAAATGAGGTGGGGGTGTTTATACATGTATATGTTGTTGTTGTTGTTGTTGTTCCCCAAGCTGCCTGGCCGAACAGCCCTAAGGCCCAGAGCACGGCCAAGGCCATAACCGAGCGCCCCCACAGAACCCTTCCTGCCGACCACAATAAAGCCTGGGTGACCGAAGCCACTCCATGGCGGGGAGCTGAGGAGGGTGCAGAAACGCCCGGGAAACCAAAGCTCCATCCAGGGCCCTGTGCCCCTCAGCAATTATGAAGAGAAATTTGAGGGGCAAGGGAAAAACGTGACGCTTTGGCTTCCAATCTTGGTAGATTGGGAGGTCAATCCACGGAAAAGACGCCGTCACTCGAGATCTAGAAAATATATAAGTAAAAGGAACAGTCATAGTAAGCTATGGGTATGGCAGAGATCGCTCAGTTCTCACACTGATAGACCAGCCCATAACCACAGTGTGTTGTTGTGGTGGTGTTGCTGTGTGTTGTAGGTGTTGTTGGTGGTGGTGGTGGTGTTGTTGTTGTTGTTGTTGTTGTTGCTGTTGGTGGTGTTGTTGTTGTTGTTGTTGGTGGTGATGGTGGTGTTGCTGCCATTGGTCTATCTACAGTAAGATACACCGTCAAGGATAGAACGCTCGACCGTCCCACTTATAGACCTCCTTGAAGCAGTCATAGAGTTCCTCCACTTGGTCCTGCTCTCGCTCTAACTGTTCCTGGGTCACGGACATCGACTGGTCCGTCAAACCTCGGTAGAACTTGTGTATCGTCTCCACCTCCGAACAAGCCTTCTTCAACATGTACAACTTCTCCTGAAAGACCCGCTGCATGTTGTAAGCTTCATTGCGAGACACAAATTCCAGGTCCCCTAAATAGTTGTAGGTCACGTCCTCCATGTTACGCTTGAACCGGTCCACGCTGAAGCTCACGTTCCTGAACCTCCGACGCTTGCTAACCGGTTCACCGTTTGTACCGCCGCCATGGCTGCCACTCCCTGGGTGTTTTCGCTTCTGTGACTCCTCCACGCTCCGACTGGTCTTACTTCCACTATATATATATATACTACTGTATATGTAGTTGCACGCATGTGTATTATGTTTGTTTAAGTGTGTGTGTGTGTGTGAGAGAGAGAGAGAGAGCATAATAACATATATTTAATTGTGAGCAAGTAGACGAGTATTCATATAAACACAGTATATATCGAAATGTAGGTGTAACCTTTTCTATATTCATTTTGTAGGCAAGATGTGTGCAATTGTCTTTATCCTGAAAAAAGATACAGATAGAGAGATAGATATATAGATAGATAGCTAAATATATATAAAGATATATAGATAGATAGATAGATAGGTAGGTATGTCTGTAGGCAGGGAGGTAGGCAGAAAGAAAGTTCAATATGGGTGATATACAAGTTTGGTGCAAATTATATTTGTATTTCTTATTATTGTCATTGTTATGTACGGTACATTATGTGTTATTTACTTGAGTATAGTTGTACGTTTCATTGTGTTACATTGTTGTCTGATTATATTTGGTATGTTTTGTTTCGTGGTTTTCGTTAACTTAATTATTTTCCCTTTCTTTTCATGAGAAATATATTGACTAATCCCTTTTTCTCTATCTACCATAGGTTGTCTTGCTATACAGACACAATCTTGCAGCTCCGTTTTCCATTATACTAGCGAGTACAATACATATGCAAACTGTATATACAGTATATATATATACAGGTATATATATATATATATATATATATATATATATATATATAATGTATTTATTGTTCTACGGATGTCCACAATAAGGAGGAAGCACTCAAACGGTACAGTCACCTTCAAACTCAAGTATCTCGCACTTTCATTTCCATTTTGATGGTACCACTGTCAGCTCTTCCTCGTCTTTGCTTCCCCTTTTCCAATCAGATAGCACAACCATCACTTCTTTCTCTGACAAAGCTGAACTCTTCACTCAATATTTTGCTAAAAACTCCGCCTTAAATGATTTCGGCGCTTTTCCTCCCTCTACACCCCCCTCTTCCATATTTATGCCTAATTATTATGTTCTCTCCACTAACCAACTTTACTCCTAAACTCGATTAATGAAATTAACAAACACATGTGGCAGTCCGGGGATTCGAACCCAGGACGCTCACACCGAAATCAACACACATATGCATTGCACCACGAAGACAGTCATAATCTCTTTTAACCCCTACTGCACCGTAGGATACAGAAATAAAGGCCCCCTCCCCCCCCCCCCCCCCAGTCACAAGCAATTTGGCCAAAATGGCAAGATAGAACAACCTTCCACCTCAAGAGATGAAGGAAGACTGGCTCCCACAGCCTTCAGAGGGTCTTATATAAGCTGAGAAGTGTTGCCATATCGAGAGCAGTGCTCAAACGGTCGTGGTACCAGACACAGCCTGATACAGGCAGTTACAAGGAAATTACATTACTGACAGCTACTAGCCATCGCAGGGACTGGGGAGTGACTTATCTACTGACGGCTAGTAGTCGTCGCTGGGATTGGACGGGTTAAGGATGTACTTTCTGCCCTCTCTTGGCTAAATACTAAGAAGGCGTACGAACCACATGGGGTTCCTCCTTTTGTACTCAAAAACTGTTCTTCTGTGATGACTCCCTGCCCAAGCAAACTATTTTTGTCTCTGTTTTTCCTATAATGTCTTTCCTTATTGCTGGAAGTTTGCTCTCATTCAACCTGAAGAAAAGTGACTGCTGTCAGCTCTCTAAATATTGTCTAATTTCTCTTATATCTTGCATCACTACAGGTTTTTATTCTATTCTTAATCCAACATTTCTTAAGCATTTTCTTCTCATAATCTACTCTCAGATCACCAGTATCGCTTCCATGAGGGCTGCTCTACCGGTGATCTCCATATTTATCTTACTAACTCTTGATCATCTTCATTTCAGGACTTTAGTTTGACAATTTCTTTAGCGATAGACATATCGAAAGTCTTCGATAGAGTCTGGCACAAATATCTAATTTATAAACTACCCTCCTTAAGTTTCTATCCCTCTATCTGTTTCTTTGTCTCTAATTTCCTTTCTGATCGTTCCATAGCTGCAGTTATGGATGGCCATTGCTTATTTCCCCAACCTATCACCTCCGGTATTCATCATGGTTCTGTCTGTCGTGTCTCCAGTTCTCTTTCGAATATTTCATTATGATCTTCTCAACTGTACCTATAGTCCTATCCACTCATATTCTGATGACTCTACCTTCATCAATCATCATCATCAAATCTGATTTGATTCTGAATTTGACTTTGATTAGTATAGATGATATCACGCAGTAACAGAATGAGCTATATCATAACTCTGATATATCAGAACAATTTTTGTTTACAACAATCTTGAAAACACCATCGTGTTCTGGATGTGTGTATTTACTTAATGCAAGTCATTTAAAACTGAAGAACTTTTCGGACAAAAATCGAACCAGTAGCTTCAAATACCTATTTTACGATTATTGAGCTATTATAAAAAGCTATGTGTAATATAGTTGTGAAGATATTGTTCGCTAAAACAAAATATCTAAAGGACAGGCCACCCTTGGTATAGAAAGGAAATGTTTCCAATTTCTGCCAGGTACGCCTGCGACAATTTTAAAGCTCCTATTGGCTAATAAGATGAATGAATCCCGTAACTGACTCACGGGCGATATTGATGGATTTTGTATAATATATTCCTTTCACTTCATGATATTAATGTAAATAAATTAGTTAATGATAAATTTATTACGTCTCCGATTTCAGATAACAATTCTGATCAAACACATAATCGCTTAAATTACTTGTAATTGCACACTGTAAACAAAACAAAATATATATATATATATATATATATGTTAGTAAAGCCAGGTAATACATTTTCTTTAATCCATACGAGGTTGAAAGAAATGGCAATTTCTGCGTTGGAAATTTTTGTATTCAAATTTTCATGTCTCTGATGAGTTTTAGCTGGGTGGCAGGAAGTAGATAAATGAGATTAGCAAAATTCATGGTGGCACAGGGTTACATTAATGTACATGATGATACAGGATATACGACGCGTTTCACAGGACAGGCAGCATTTTCAAGTAAGGATAGAATTTTTATATCATTCTATCCTTACTTGATAATGCTGGTTGTCCAGTGAAACGCGTCGTATATCCTGTATCATCATGTACATTAACCCTTTCACGCATTTATGACGCAGAGGTTGCCAGATTAGCAATAAGAAATAGAGTTCTCTCACTCTTATAATTACCTCTCCAAAATTACTTTTCTGCCCACAGCTAACTCAAAGACAACTGCAGAGGTTGAAGAAACTAAACTAATGGTTTCTAAATACCCCTGATGGTAACAAAGGCTTTAAAGTATCCCCAATAGGCTCAAAATCGCGTCATATGTAGGAGAGGGTTAATGTAACCCTGTACCACCATGAATTTTGCTAATCTCATTCATCTACTTCCTGCCACCCAGCGAAAACTCATCAGAGACCTGGAAACTTTGAATAATAAAATTTCCAAAGCAGAAATTGCCATTTCTGTCAACCTCGTATGTATTAAAGAAAAAAAAAATATATATATATATATATATATATTTTCTTTAATACATACGAGGTTGAAAGAAATGGCAATTTCTGCGTTGGAAATTTTATTATTCAAAGTTTCCAGGTCTCTGATGAGTTTTCGCTGGGTGGCAGGAAGTAGATGAATGAGATGAGCAAAATTCATGGTGGTACAGGGTTACATAAATCTACATGATGATACAGGATATACGACGCGTTTCACTGGACAACCAGCATTATCAAGTAAGGGTAGAATGATATAAAAGGTAAACAGGAAGGGTATAGATAGAGGGTGGAGGATCAGAGGAGGCGAAAATCAGGGGCAAAAGTCTCCTATTGGTGGAGGGGAATTCTAGGAGTGCAAAAGGGGGAACCGCTTCACGCAGGCGCACTGGATGCGGGATGGTGTTGGTCGGGTGGCGGGGTCAAAGCTGATTGGCTGCGTGTCGAAGGGCGTGGCCTAAGTTGCGTGGTCCGTTTGGCGCCGGCAGAAGACGAAGCTGAAGGAGGTAGCGCGGGGGGCTGCGTCAAGGGCACCGGGGGGCGAGGAGGGGCGTTAGGTCCTGTAGGGTAGTGCCTTTTGGCAGAAGGAAGGATCTGAAGGTCTAGAGTTTGGTTGTTGATGTTAGGATGTAAGGCTTGGATATATAACGCGTCGAGTATAGGTAATCTCCTTGGGTCACTTTCTTTATCGAGTATAGTGGTGTGTTTCTCTAACTCCTTGCGTGTGAGGTGGGGGTGGTTGGGGCTGAGATAGTGGTCTTTGATGGCTCCAGCCTGAAGCTGAAGAGTTAACCGACGTGAAAGACGAGTCTGCGTCATGCCAATATAGGAATGAGGTCCACAGTCCTGATAATTACAGGTATGTTGGTAAATGACGTGATCGTCGGTCATCGGGCTCTTTATCTTGGTGGAAGCTGGTTTGTTGCGGAGAACGAGGTTGGAGGTCTTGGGGGATTTGTAATAAATTATTAATTTGATTTTGTTTTCCGGGTTGGTTGGGTGGACATGCTTGGAGATAATTTCTTTTAAGACGGCCTCGTCATTTTTGTGTTCAGAGGACATGTAATTGCGGTAGAAGATCTTAATTTCATTGGGGGGGGTCAATGTTGGGAGGGCTTTGGGTGTACCATTTTTCAAGATGGTGGTTGATGGTGCTGGAGATGTCGGAGTTGGAGTATCCATTATTCACTAAAACTTGGGATAGTCTTTCTAGTTCCTGGTAGGTGTCGGCCCAGGTAGAGCAGTGCGCGAGGGCTCTCCTTACATAGGCGGAGATGGAGGATAGAAGATAACGGCGGGAGCATTCACTATCGCCGTTGAGGCATTGTCCTGTGTTAGTTGGTTTAGTGTAGACGGTGGTTTTGAACCCATGGTCGTTCAGAGCTACGAGGATGTCGAGGAAGGGGAGTTGTCCATTGTTTGATTTTTCAAAGGTGAAGTTAAGTCCGGAGGAGGTCATGAAGCGACGCTGGAGTTCCTGTATTTCGTGGAGGTCCTTGATTTGCACGAAGATGTCATCCACGTATCTACAGTAGACGGCGGGTCGTTGGGCAGCTAGGAGCTCTTCCTCGATGGTACCCATAAAAAAGTTCGCAAAAAGAACTCCTAGTGGGCTGCCCATTGCCACACCGTCTATCTGCTTGTACATGTTGCCCGGGGGGCAAAGGAAGGGGGCCTCCTTGGTACACAGCTCCCGTAGTGTTTTCAGGGCCTTCTCCGGGATGTCCAGTGTTGGTGTAACAGGGCAATGGTAAATTCGACGTAGAATTATGTCAATGGTCCTATCCACTGGCACGTTGGTGAACAGGCTTTCTACGTCGAGGAGGGCGATTGTGTGGTTGTTGTTCCGGGGGGCGTCTCGTAAAATTTCCAAGAAATCGTGGGCTGAGTTAAGGTTGTATTGGCTGGGCACGTAGGGGGTGAGGAGGTTGTTCAGGGCCTTGGCGATCTGGTAGGTGGCAGTGGGGATCTAGGAGATGATGGGGCAGAGGGGGTTCCCAAGTTTGTGTGTTTTGATGGTTCCGTACGCATAACCAGGGGTGTATTCTCCGACAAGTTTTTTAAGGTGGACCCCTCCTTGTTTGGCGTTGATGGCAGTGATGGTGGTGTTGGCAGTACGTTTGATTTCGTCGGTTGCGTTGCGGGTGATCTTTTTAAATTTGGTGTTGTCATTTAAGATGACGTCCATTTTTCTAAGATATTCCTCCTTGTCATGAATCACGAGGAAGGAAGCTTTATCCGCACGACGGATGATGATGTTGGGGTTGTCTCTTAATTGTTTGGCAGCTTGGAAGTGTTGTTTGTTGAGGATTTTGCTATGGTGAGTTCCTCTGGTTTTGGCGGATTTAGCGAGGAGAGTAGGTTGTAGGGCGGGAGTAGTGGTGACCTTGCCATCCTTCTTGAGTCGTAGGATGTCGTCCAGGAGGATTTCCGTTTCTAGGCGTTTCCGGTGGGGGCCAGGTTTGGAGCTGTAGTGGCAGTTGAGGCCTTTGTTGAGGAGGTCTTCTTGGTCCAGGGTCAGAATGGTGTTAGTCAGGTTTATGTATCCTTTTGTTGGTTTGGGAAGTTTTATGTTTCCGCCATAAAGACGGGCAAGCTTTTTTATGGTTGTGTTTTCGGCTTGTCTTCTGTGTTGTTCAAGGAGTTGTTCGAGGGCTGTGTTGATTTCGGCTTTGAGGTGGTCTGGAGGGGTTTCGTCTTCCCAAATCCGTAGGAGAGCATCTCGTTCTTTACGAAGGTTGTTGGCGAGCTCTCGTTTTTCAATTATTTCGTCCTTCACCAGTTATTCACGAAACTGGAGGGTGCTGGTGCGATGTCTGGCATTCTCGTGAAGTTTTATGTTAGTAAAGCCAGGTAATAAATTTTCTTTAATACATACAAGGTTGAAAGAAATGGCAATTTCTGCGTTGGAAATTGTATTATTCAAAGTTTCCAGGTCTCTGATGAGTTTTCGCTGGGTGGCAGGAAGTAGATGAATGAGATGAGCAAAATTCATGGTGGTACAGGGTTACATAAATGTACATGATGATACAGGATATACGACGCATTTCACTGGACAACCAGCATTATCAGGTAAGGGTAGAATGATATAAAAGGTAAACAGGAAGGGTATATATAGAGGGTGGAGGATCAGAGGAGGCGAAAATCAGGGGGCAAAAGTCTCCTATTGGTGGAGGGGAATTCTAGGAGTTCAAAAGGGGGAACCGCTTCACGCAGGCGCACTGGATGCGGGATGGTGTTGGTCGGGTGGCGGGGTCAAAGCTGAATGGCTGCGTGTCGAGGGGCGTGGCCTAAGTTGCGTGGTCCGGATGGCGCCGGCAGAAGACGAAGCTGAAGGAGGTAGCGCGGTGGCTGCGTCAAGGGCACCGGGGGGCGAGGAGGGGCGTTAGGTCCTGTAGGGTAGTGCCTTTTGGCAGAAGGAAGGATCTGAAGGTCTAGAGTTTGGTTGTTGATGTTAGGATGTAAGGGTTGGATATATAACGATTCGAGTATAGGTAATCTCCTTGGGTCACTTTCTTTATCGAGTATGGTGGTGTGTTTCTCTAACTCGTTGCATGTGAGGTGGGGGTGGTTGGGGGTGAGATAGTGGTCTTTGATGGCTCCAGCCTGAAGGTGAAGAGTTAACCGACGTGAAAGACGAGTCTCTGTCATGCCAATATAGGAATGAGGTCCACAGTCCTCATAATTACAGGTATGTTGGTAAATGACGTGATCGTTTGTCATCGGGCTCGTTATCTTGGTGGAAGCTGGTTTGTTGCGGAGAACGAGGTTGGAGGTCTTGGGGGATTTGTAATAAATTATTAATTTGATTTTGTTTTCCGGGTAGGTTGGGTGGACATGCTTGGAGATTATTTCTTTTAAGACGGCCTCGTCATTTTTGTGTTCAGAGGACATTGCGGTAGAAGATCTTAATTTCATTCGGGGGGTCAATGTTGGGAGGGCTTTGGGTGTACCATTTTTCAAGATGGTGGTTGATGGTGCTGGAGATGTCGGAGTTGGAGTATCCATTATTCACTAAAACTTGGGATAGTCTTTCTAGTTCCTGGTGGGTGTCGGCCCAGGTAGAGCAGTGCGTGAGGGCTCTCCTTACATAGGCGGAGATAGAGGATAGAAGATAACGGCGGGGGCATTCACTATCGCCGTTGAGGCATTGTTCTGTGTTAGTTGGTTTAGTGTAGACGGTGGTTTTGAACCCATGGTCGTTCAGAGCTACGAGGATGTCGAGGAAGGGGAGTTGTCCATTGTTTGATTTTTCAAAGGTGAAGTTAAGTCTGGAGGAGGTCATGAAGCAACGCTGGAGTTCCTGTAGTTCGTGGAGGTCCTTGATTTGCGCGAAGATGTCATCCACATATTTACAGTAGACGGCGGGTCGTTGGGCAGCTAGGAGCTCTTCCTCGATGGTACCCATAAAAAAGTTCGCAAAAAGAACTCCTAGGGGGCTGCCCATCGCCACACCGTCTATCTGCTTGTACATGTTGCCCCGGGGGCAAAGGAAGGGGGCCTCCTTGGTACACAGCTCCAGTAGTGTTTTCAGGGCCTTCTCCGGGATGTCCAGTGTTGGTGTATCAGGGCAATGGTAAATTCGACGTAGAATCATGTCAATGGTCCTATCCACTGGCACGTTGGTGAACAGGCTTTCTACGTCGAGAGAGGCGATTGTGTGGTTGTTGTTCCAGTGGGCGTCTCGTAAAATTTCCAAGAAATCGTGGGCTGAGTTAAGGTTGTATTGGCTGGGCACGTAGGGGGTGAGGAGGTTGTTCAGGGCCTTGGCGATCTGGTAGGTGGCAATGGGGATCTGGCAGATGATGGGGCGGAGGTGGTTCCCAAGTTTGTGTGTTTTGATGGTTCCGTACGCATAACCAGGGGTGTATTCTCCGACGAGTTTTTTAAGGTGGACCCCTCCTTGTTTGGCGTTGATGGCGGTGAAGGTGGTGTTGGCAGTACGTTTGATTTCGTCGGTTGGGTTGCGGGTGATCTTTTTAAATTTGGTGTTGTCATTTAAGATGACGTCCATTTTTCTAAGATATTCCTCCTTGTCATGAATCACGAGGCAGGAAGCTTTATCCGCACAACGGATGATGATGTTGGGGTTGTCTCTTAATTGTTTGGCAGCTTGGAAGTGTTGTTTGTTGAGGATTTTGCTATGGTGAGTTCCTCTGGTTTTTTGGGTGCTTCAGCGAGGAGAGTAGGTTGTAGGGCGGGAGTAGTGGTGACCTTGCCATCCTTCTTGAGTCGTAGGATGTTGTCCTACGTGCACCAACGTGCCAGTGGATAGGACCATTGACATGATTCTACGTCGAATTTTCCATTGCCCTGATACACCAACACTGGACATCCCGGAGAAGGCCCTGAAAACACTACTGGAGCTGTGTACCAAGGAGGCCTCCTTCCTTTGCCCCCGGGGCAACATGTACAAGCAGATAGACGGTGTGGCGATGGGCAGCCCCCTAGGAGTTCTTTTTGCGAACTTTTTTATGGGTACCATCGAGGAAGAGCTCCTAGCTGCCCAACGACCCGCCGTCTACTGTAGATACGTGGATGACATCTTCGTGCAAATCAAGGACCTCCACGAACTACAGGAACTATTGCGTCGCTTCATGACCTCCTTCGGACTTAACTTCACCTTTGAAAAATCAAACAATGGACAACTCCACTTCCTCGACATCCTCGTAGCTCTGAACGACCATGGGTTCAAAACCACCGTCTACACTAAACCAACTAACACAGGACAATGCCTCAACGGCGATAGTGAATGCCCCCGCCGTTATCTTCTATCCTCCATTATCTTCTGGGATGGATTAGGTCATGGCTAATTGGTAGGAAACAGAGAGTCAGCATAAATGGTACCAAGTCAGAGTGGGGAGCAGTCAAAAGTGGTGTCCCCCAGGGATCGGTATTAGGTCCCCTGTTGTTTCTTATATACATAAATGACCTAGATTTAGGTATAACTAGTAGGATAAGTAAATTCGCAGACGATACTTAAATGGGGAGATCAATTGATTCAGATAGCGATATAGAGTGCCTCCAAAGGGATCTAGATACCTTACATGAATGGTCAGTAAATTGGCAGATGAAGTTTAATATTGACAAATGCAAGGTATTAAAGATAGGGAAGATGCAAACAAATGTTAAATATAAACTAGCTAATTTAGAATTAGAAAATTCAGACTGCGAGAAAGATCTAGGTGTGTTTGTTAGCAATGATTGAAGCCTAGAAAACAGTGTATAGGCGTTCGTAATAAGGCAAACAGGATTCTCGGGTCTCTAGGAGTGTGAGTAACAGAACTGCTGATGTTATCTTAAAACTTACTTGTCATTAGTGAGACCCATATGGATTATGCTGTCCAATTTTGGTGTCCTTATTACAGAATGGACATAGATTCATTGGAGAGAGTACAGCATAGAATGACAAAAATGATCCATAATATTAGAAATCTTCCTTATGAAGAAAGGTTGAAGAAATTAGGTTTACATTCGTTAGAGAGACGCAGAGTTAGAGGGGATATGATAGAGGTGTTCAAGTGGGTTAGTGGGATTAACAAAGGGGACATGACAAATGTACTAAAGCTCAGTGATAGCGAAAGAACTCGTACCAATGGTTTCAAATTAGATAAATTTCGTTTCAGAAAAGATATAGGCAAATATTGGTTTGGTAACAGAGTTGTAGATGGGTGGAATGGACTACCAAGTGCTATAGTGGGATCTAAAACTGTAGGGAGCTTTAAGATAAAATTGGATAAGCATATGGACGAGAAGGGTTGGGTGTGAAGGGTGATCAGCCGGGTTGGGCCAATCAGCGCTCTGCAGACCCCCATAATCCTGCGTTAATCTCTAACCGTTTTGGTAAGATGATCCTCAGGGTATTAGAGTGTTGAGCCTATAATTGGGCTTTGTAATTGATTTGGGGTTGTGTGGGACAGGGATCTGCCTTGCTTAGGCCAATCGGCTTTCTGCAGACTCCCATTTTCTTATGTTCTTATGTTCTTATGTTCTTATGTTCTCCATCTCCACCTATGTAAGGAGAGCCCTCACGCACTGCTCTACCTGGGCCGACACCAACCAGGAACTAGAAAGACTATCCCAAGTTTTAGTGAATTATGGATACTCCAACTCCGACATCTCCAGCACCATCAACCACCATCTTGAAAAATGGTACACCAAAAGCCCTCCCAACATTGACCCCCCCAATGAAATTAAGATCTTCTACCGCAATTACATGTCCTCTGAACACAAAAATGACGAGGCCGTCTTAAAAGAAATAATCTCCAAGCATGTCCACCCAACCAACCCGGTAAACAAAATCAAATTAATAATTTATTACAAATCCCCCAAGACCTCCAATCTCGTTCTCTGCAACAAACCACCTTCCACCAAGATAAAGAGCCCGATGACCGACGATCACGTCATTTACCAACATTCCTTTAATTATGAGGACTGTGGACCTCATTCCTATATTGGCATGACGCAGACTCGTCTTTCACGTCGGTTAACTCTTCAGCTTCAGGCTGGAGCCATCAAAGACCACTATCTCACCCCTAACCACCCCCACCTCACACGCAACGAGTTAGAGAAACACACCACCATACTCGATAAAGAAAGTGACCCAAGGAGATTACCTATACTCGAAGCGTTTATATCCAAGCCTTACATCCTAACATCAACAACCAAACTCTAGACCTTCAGATCCTTCCTTCTGCCAAAAGGCACTACCCTACAGGACCTAACGCCACTCCTCGCCCCCCGGTGCCCTTAACGCAGCCCCTGCGCAACCTCCTTCAGCTTTGTCTTCTGCCGGCGCCACACGGACCACGCAACTTAGGGCACGCCCCTCGACATGCAGCCAAACAGCTTTGACCCCGCCACCCGACCAACACCATCCCGCATCCAGAGCGCCTGCGTGAAGCGGTTCCCCCTTTTGCACTCCTAGAATTCCCCTCCACCAATAGGAGACTTTTGCCCCCTGATTTTTGCCTCCTCTGATCCTCCACCCTCTATATATACCCTTCCTGTTTACCTTTTATATCATTCTACCCTTACTTGATAATGCTGGTTGTCCAGTGAAACGCGTCATATATCCTGTATCATCATGAACATTTATGTAACCCTGTACCACCATGAATTTTGCTCATCTCATTCATCTACTTCCTGCCACCCAGCGAAAACTCATCAGAGACCTGGAAACTTTGAATAATAAAATTTCCAACGCAGAAATTGCCATTTCTTTCAACCTCGTATGTATTAAAGAAAATTAATTACTTGGCTTTACTAACATAAAACTTCACGAGAATGGCAGACATCGCACCAGCACCCTCCAGTTTCGTGAAGAACTGGTGAAGGACGAAATAATTGAAAAACGAGAGCTCGCCAACAACCTTCGTAAAGAACGAGATGCTCTCCTGCGGATTTGGGAAGACGAAAACCCTCCAGACCACCTCAAAGCCGAAATCAACACAGCCCTCGAACAACTCCTTGAACAACACAGAAGACAAGCCGAAAACACAACCATAAAAAAGCTTGCCCGTCTTTATGGCAGAAACATAAAACTTCCCAAACCAACAAAAGGATACATAAACCTGACTAACACCATTCTGACCCTGGACCAAGAAGACCTCCTCAACAAAGGCCTCAACTGCCACTACAGCTCCAAACCTGGCCCCCACCGGAAACGCCTAGAAACGGAAATCCTCCTGGACGACATCCTACGACTCAAGAAGGATGGCAAGATCACCACTACTCCCGCCCTACAACGTACTCTCCACGCTGAAGCCGCCAAAACCAGAGGAACTCACCATAGCAAAATCCTCAACAAACAACACTTCCAAGCTGCCAAACAATTAAGAGAAAACCCCAACATCATCATCCGTCGTGCGGATAAAGCTTCCTTCCTCGTGATTCATGACAAGGAGGAATATCTTAGAAAAACTGGACGTCATCTTAAATGACAACACCAAATTTAAAAAGATCACCCGCAACCCAACCGACGAAATCAAACGTACTGCCAACACCACCATCACCGCCATCAACGCCAAACAAGGAGGGGTCCTCCTTAAAAAACTCGTCGGAGAATACACCCCTGGTTATGCGTACGGAACCATCAAAACACACAAACTTGGGAACCCCCTCCGCCCCATCATCTCCCAGATCCCCACTGCCACCTACCAGATCGCCAAGGCCCTGAACAACCTCCTCACCCCCTACGTGCCCAGCCAATACAACCTTAACTCAGCCCACGATTTCTTGGAAATTTTACGAGATGCCCCCCGGAACAACAACCACACAATCGCCTCCCTCGACGTAGAAAGCCTGTTCACCAACATGCCAGTGGATAGGACCATTGACATGATTCTACGTCGAATTTACCATTGCCCTGATACACCAACACTGGACATCCCGGAGAAGGCCCTGAAAACACTACTGGAGCTGTGTACCAAGGAGGCCCCCTTCCTTTGCCCCCGGGGCAACATGTACAAGCAGATAGACGGTGTGGCGATGGGCAGCCCCCTAGGAGTTCTTTTTGCGAACTTTTTTATGGGTACCATCGAGGAAGAGCTCCTAGCTGCCCCACGACCCGCCGTCTACTGTAGATACGTGGATGACATCTTCGTGCAAATCAATGACCTCCACGAACTACAGGAACTCCAGCGTCGCTTCATGACCTCCTCCGGACTTAACTTCACCTTTGAAAAATCAAACAATGGACAACTCCACTTCCTCGACATCGTCGTAGCTCTGAACGACCATGGGTTCAAAACCACCGTCTACACTAAACCAACTAACACCGGACAATGCCTCAACGGCGATAGTGAATGCCCCCGCCGTTATCTTCTATCCTCCATCTCCGCCTATGTAAGGAGAGCCCTCACGCACTGCTCTACCTGGGCCGACACCCACCAGGAACTAGAAAGACTATCCCCAGTTTTAGTGAATAATGGATACTCCAACTCCGACATCTCCAACCACCATCTTGAAAAATGGTACACCCAAAGCCCTCCCAACATTGACCCCCCCAATGAAATTAAGATCTTCTACCGCAATTACATGTCTTCTGAACACAAAAATGACGAGGCCGTCTTAAAAGAAATAATCTCCAAGCATATGCTTGTCCACCCAACCAACCCGGAAAACAAAATCAAATTAATAATTTACTACAAATCCCCCAAGACCTCCAACCTCGTTCTCCGCAACAAACCAGCTTCCACCAAGATAAAGAGCACGATGACCGACGATCACGTCATTTACCAACATACCTGTAATTATGAGGACTGTGGGCCTCATTCCTATATTGGTATGATGCAGACTCGTCTTTCACGTAGGTTAACTCTTCACCTTCAGGCTGGAGCCATCAAAGACCACTATCTCACCCCCAACCACCCCCACCTCACGTGCAACGAGTTAGAGAAACACACCACCATACTCGATAAAGAAAGTGACCCAAGGAGATTACCTATACTCGAAGCGTTATATATCCAAGCCTTACATCCTAACTTCAACAACCAAACTCTAGATCTTCAGATCCTTCCTTCTGCCAAAAGGCACTACCCTACAGGACCTAACGCCCCTCCTCGCCCACCGGTGCCCTTGACGCAGCGCCCCGCGCTACCTCCTTCAGCTTCGTCTTCTGCCGGCGCCACACGGACCACGCAACTTAGGCCACGCCCCTCGACACGCAGCCAATCAGCTTTGACCCCGCCACCCGACCAACACCATCCCGCATCCAGTGCGCCTGCGTGAAGCGGTTCCCCCTTTTGAACTCCTAGAATTCCCCTCCACCAACAGGAGACTTTTGCCCCCTGATTTTCGCCTCCTCTGATCCTCCACCCTCTATATATACCCTTCCTGTTTACCTTTTATATCATTCTACCCTTACTTGATAATGCTAGTTGTCCAGTGAAAGGCGTCGTATATCCTGTATCATCATGTACATTTATGTAACCCTGTACCACCATGAATTTTGCTCATCTCATTCATCTACTTCCTGCCACCCAGCGAAAACTCATCAGAGACCTGGAAACTTTGAATAATAAAATTTCCAACGCAGAAATTGCCATTTCTTTCAACCTCGTATGTATTAAAGAAAATGTATTATATATTATATATATATATATATATATATATATATATATATATATATATATATATATAAGCTGTATATATTATCTATACCAATACACACACAACAAAAAGAATGATTGACTGGGTGGCAGCCAATCAATTGTTTGAGTTGTATGAATCCTTTGCAAGAATAACAACGAGAGAGGTGCTTCTCTGCCAGGTTAGTTTGCCTGAAATTTCCCTTCCTCTCTCTACTTCCTCTCTACCCGCTCCCTCGCTCCCTCCGCTACCTTCTACCCCGTCACTCATTCACTCGTGAGAGAGTAGTGAAAGTGGGAGTGGGTTGCTCCTCCTAGGAAACTAGCCAGCCTCTACCTTGGCAAAAAAAAAAAAAAAAAAAAAAAAAAAAACAGTGTAATGTTGATGTTTATCACTATCTTGTTTTTTCTCATTCATCAAATATGCCTTGTCTTTGAAGATTGTACACATGTGGGGCAATAATATTGCTATATACAGTAATTTAATATATAAATTTAATTAATAAATTTGTTTCCACGGCACCCGAATAGCGCTAACCAAGAGACGCACTAGCGTCTTCCCATACCACCCTCTAAATGGACCAAGGCGCAATTTGCGCCTCCAGAAAATCTTAAAAATTAAATTGTTATCATAACCCACCGAAGAATGCAAGTCGCGCTTAGCTCTGGCTGCGAGACGTTGAAGAAAGAAGAAATTATGTGATATAACTTGCAAAACTGTTAGCCATGAAACAGTTACCGCAAAGGCTTTAATCAAAATGTTTCCTCAGTAATTTCATTGGACCTTTAACTTTTGGGAATCGCTGCTTCTATATACAATCTGTGTCTACATGTGATTGAAAATAAATTTATATAGCATTGAAAATTACAGTGCTCGGATATTGTCACCATATAATATGTGGTTAAGAGTTTATTGTCCACGATAGTATCTATGGTAAGGTATCGTAGTTTAAGCCTGTTAAACTGTCACTGGCTTATATGGATACACAAATATTTGTATGAAATCCACTGTTAGTGGTAGATACTTGGTTCATGTTTTGTATACTTCCCTATTCATTGCCATAATCCTGGAACTATATTTCATACCCGCATAGTTTACCAGATAGGTTAAATGCGTGCATAAAGTGAACCAAATATTACCATAATTGCTCTTCGCATGACAGGGATGATAATATTCATATATAACAAATGAAACCAATGGAAAATGCATAACAAATAATATTTAGTGCACTCCTAAGAAACCTATGTTGTCACTGAAAGTGTCCTTGAAATTATCCGTTCAATTAAGAACGGACAGAAAATGTATTTGTTGGCATATATTTTCACATCGTGCTGTATTTTGAGGTATTGATATTTGTTTTTGAATATGAGGTGGAAGGAAGGAGTAAGGAACTACATGAACGAAGGCGGTGCTGGTTGGGGGGAGAGGCGTCGACTGACTGGGGACAGAGGTGCATTGGGGCGGTTCGTTCGTGGCCACCCGTTCGGGGATCACGGCGTCAGGCAATAGATAGATAGATAGATATTTGTTTTTACCTAAATATTATCTAATACACTTCCCTCGGTTTATGTATGTAAATAAAATGTATAAAAAGTAATGTTTATGGCCTAAAACCAACCAAGTGTGAATTTTTTTGGTGGGACGGCCGTATTTTCTAAGCGAAATATGATAATTTTAGAATATTTATATAAAATCCAATATTGATGATACGTATTTTATTAATAAATGCTCGAAAAGAGCTTAAGATATACTTGTGATTTCATATTACAAACACATATAGTTATGTTGTTTATTTGATAACAAATATAACTGCTAGGGCTAGGATTCAAACCATACAGGCAGGAGGTCCAGTCACCTTTACCACCACAGAGGATAAAAAAGAAGAAATCTGATACTTCTACCAGTATTACTCCCCAACCTTAACTCGGGTGGGGGACAGACAGTGTTTTAATCAAAATCCGGCTCCCCTAAGTATGACAAAAAAATTTTTTGATAACAACAATAACTGCTAGGGCTAGGATAGTTATTTAGTAAGCTTCCAAATTATCTTGAGTTTAAGTGTGGAAAATCACCATTTGATTTGGGAAGCATTCATAATATGCTTTGTTCCTGATAACCTTTAGAGTTTTTTTCTTGCATTAACATTGTAGTATTGCCCTCCCTCTATCTTCTCATGCATAATAAAATATGGATAAGGCGATAAATGTGGGTGAAAAACAAGCTATAATAAAAATATTTGGTGCTGCGCCCAAGGGGTTCTGCCAGGATAGACGATTGGTTTAAGGAGATAGAAATATAGATGTCTAACAGAATACTGGATACTGGAGTAATTGGATAGTTGTGTTGTTCCATATGGGGTAGGTAGCCTCTTATGTCCTGGACCACAAAATATTATACAGAAGACCTGTGTACCAGGCTGGATATTTCACCTATCACAGGGTCATAAGGTCTAAGGTCTAAATATTAACGCTTCGCCAATTATTACGCTCCAGGTTTTCCGTTACCTGAATCTGAACAATAATTGACTACAATATGCTTTCCAATCAGTTAATGTAGTTATTTCCTGCTAATGGAATAACAAGTAGATATGACTTTTCATCAAAGTATATTGAATATATTATGGCCTTAAGGGGAGATTTCCACCTCAGGGATTTTTTTGTTGACTCCTTTCTCCCTCATGTTTAGCACCATTGCTTTATTAATTTTAAGACGTTCGCCCAATTATTTTTACGATTTTTAGAACTTTCGACCCATTTCTGTCAAATTTAAGACCTTTCCTGCCATTTAGGTGTCGATTTCATCCTGGTGAGCGATAGCGAGCCTGTAATTTAAGAGGAACCGGCTTTCAGCCGGGAAATTTTTCTACCTCAAGGGGGTGTAATCTTAAGCTTGATGGATATCTAGGGAACAAACTAAAAACCTCCCCTTAATGATAATATATATGTTCACTTGATCGAAAATGTCGAGATACGCATACATACGCTTACATAAATCTGATTATTTAATAGACGTATTTGCTACAATTTCAGAAAGTGTTGCATGTTAACTTAAGGTTATCATATTCATAACGCAGGGACGTATACTGCAGATACACGCACTTTAGCCTGTTACCCCCCCCCCCTCTCTCTCTCTCTCTCTCTCTCTCTCTCTCTCTCTCTCTCTCTCTCTCTCTCTCTCTCTCTCTCTCTCTCTCTCTCTCTCTCTCTCTCTCTCTCATTATACATTCGTTCAAGATTACAGTATATATTTTGCTGAAAATCCTGCAATGGCATTAACTTCCAATTATCTTCATTCTACGTTTTTATTTTCCTGGTGATTTTCAGGTTAGGGAGACAGCCTTTTTGTCTGATATCCTTTTCTTCCAAAATGTTGTATGTGAGGTTCTGCTATCTCCATTAGATTTAGTTTTGACCATCTTGCATAGATCGAAAGATCTGTGTGGTCAGTACATATATGTACAATTATGTATTATCTCTCTCTCTCTATCTCTCTTTTGTTCCAACTTTAAATCATGCGCACGCACAGCAGAGGTTTGATCTTAAATGTCATCATATTGAACCAGGTTCATAATGGACTGAAACTAAAGCTGGCTAAATCAGGAGGCTACTGAGGAAGCCATAGAGCTCATACACTTGTTTCAATTGTTAAAAGAAACACAATATGAAAAATTTTAATGTTCGTAAGTGAAATTGATGACGTACTGCATATTGTGTGTCCATAACACAACACATAACTTTTTTGTTTTTTGTTTTCTATATTCCAAATACTCCCTCTCGGGCATAGGCTGAGAGCCTGTACATCCATCCACCCACTCAACACGGTATAGCCCGTGAGGTCTTGTTCCAGTCTAGGGAGTGAGACATGTGAAGCACTCAGAGCTCCACTCACGGCTCGAAGCAGCACAATCTCTGAAGCTGCCTTGCCTTTGTGCTTCACTGTCTCATCTCCTAGACTCGGACCCTCACAGGTGAAAATTATAAAAGTATATATTTTGGCACATTTTCGAGAAACTCACTAAGTATTTGGTATTAATTTCCGAACACAATTATATCATGCATCATAAATATATCAACACATTCACTGAATCTGACGAACTCGTATACATCATATGTTAAAAAGGCCTATACTGCGGGCAATAACCAATAAGGCTTAGTGGGAACTGCTGAGTTGGTTCACCAACCCGCCACGCTTGTTGTTTGACGTTTCCACAAGCTTCTAAGCTTGACTCCCATACTTATATCAGTCTGCTACATGAATTGATTGACGGAAGGTGCGTGTCCAAGCAAGAGGTGCTTAGAAGCTGAAATACACCCAAAACAGAGCTTCTTCTACAGTTATTTGTGACCGCTATATAGCCGGTACAAATGTGAGGTTAATTTCATGTTACAAGCCATAGCTCTTACTGTTTTCTGAGCAGAAAACGTAATAAAATAACGGATTATTTCATTGAGTTAGCGTGAGTATAAAATACAAAAATGGAAGTGGTACACTTGGTGAGTGGCCGCGAGCGGAACCAGGTCTTTAGGTCTATAGATGGAACATGAACTAAAATTCAAATTGTCAAATTCAAATAGTTTTATTGCCGAAAATGTACATTTTACACATTACTTATAATATACTTTTAAATGCCAATTACATAAAACCATTTATGAAAATGAGGACTGGATACCCAATGGTATAATGTCCTAATATATTCTTCCCCATGCTATATCACAACAATGGTGAAAAGTGAAAAGTTCAGATACAAGAACAATATAATATATATAAATATTTAAAACAAAATGAAAATGAAACATACAATAATAACAATAATAATAATAATAATAATAATAATAATACAATCAAACAATAACAAGAGTCAGTTACCTTATACATTAGTGAGCAACATTATATTACATGCAATATTCATTATCACCAATATTATTAATTTGAAGTTTACGATGAATTGATAAATAATATTTTAAGTAATTAAATTAATACACAAAAACAGGTAGATCATTTTGAAGTAGGAATGTGTTAAGCCTTTTCTTATAGGTGGAAACGGAACACTGATGTGAGATGTGATTAGACAAATAATTCCATAAATGAGCTTCCCTAAATCTGAACGTTCTCTGAAACATTGTTGTTCTTCCTCTAGGCAAATGCAGATCAGAGGATATCTTCCCTCCAGTGTGTACGTGTGTACAACATTTCGCTTTTGGGTAGTCTATGCTTATGTAGTGTCAGTATGCAGATTTGTGTGTGTGTATGTGTGTGTGCGTGTATGTGTGTGTGTGCGTGTATGTGTGTGTGTGTGTGTGTGAGAGAGAGAGAGAGCATGCATGAGAGAATGTGCGTGTGTGTCAGTTGGTGTACATTATTATTAGGGACCTCCCCAAACCAACATACCAGCACATTACTGAGAGTGGTTGTGGTTGTATGTCATTGACCCCTGCTGTTATTTCCGGGTGTCTGTTGTATGAGAATATAGTGTATATCAGGAAACATTAGATGTAGGGTCGACCCGTACAGTACATTAGTTATAATCCTCTAGGATCTGATTTTATGTATGGACGTAACAAAATAATGTGATTGATTTGCTATCCCAATAACGAGAGGATTCTATACTGCTTACAAATGACTGTACATTATGTTTCAAATATATATTCAACTGGGTTATTTATTTTAAAGCAAATATAAGTTATTTGCTTTTTCCTATTATTGCAAATTAATAATAACTACCTTCAGTCGACCATAATCTGTAACTAGTATGTAACATGGGCATCAAAGGACAACATTGGTACACTTACATCCGTGTTAATTGGATTTTTATTTGAGAAGTGGCCCTTTGAGCTCTACAGGTCAATTTTGTGTTTTGTTATGCATTCCAAAATGTATTTAAATGCAGGCCATGTTTGTCCAAGTCGCTTATAAAGAGTACAGCTACGATTGATTAATCATATATAATCAGATGAATGGTATGTAAACTTATGTTAACTTTAATATACGTATCTGTAATAATTAATGTAGGCTATAGACAACTATATTATGCATGGTGTCCAAATTAATTTAAAATATTTACCAATCACATATAATACTGAAGTGATATCACAATTAGTGTAAACAATACTGTAAGGCAACCTTTATATACAACTACTCCTTCCCTTAACCCCTTTCATTATACCAGGTTGCATTACTTCATAAATGGGGAATTATCATTTGAGGACTTTACTCAGACTAAGATATATTGAGGGATGTAGAAAACTGGTTGCAGTAATATTTTCCTTGTTTTTCCACATATCATTTCAGAATTTCTTAAAATCGACTAAAATATCTTATAATACAATGACAAAATAAATCCTCGAATAGAAAAATATTTGTAATAGTTAATTTCATAAATCAACTGGTAATACAATGTGGAGGTGAATTTAAGAAGTACATATTCGATTGGACAAAGTTCATGATTAGGTTTTCTTTCCTTTTTAGTTGAAGTCAAGTGTTGATTAAATATTGAAGCAAAGCCGCAATGGTGTGTAAGAGACCTTGGGTGTGTGAGTATGTGTGTATGTGTATGAATGTGTGTGTGTTTGTGTAATCTTCTTTACTTGTTATTTACGTATGTATGTAAGGATCTGTATGTGTTTGGAATCGTCTATGCTTTATCAGTGTATTTATACAGTAGTTAGTTTGTGTTGTGCGAGTCTGTGTGTGTGTATATACAGTATGTGAGCACGTCCGTGTTTGTGAGTACGTATATGTATGTATATATATATTTTTTTGTTCTTCTATATTCCAACTACTCCCTCTCGGGCATAGGCTGATAGCCTTTACCGCTGAACACGATGAGGCCCGTGAGGTCTTGCTCGAGTCTAGGGAGTGAGACATGCGAAGCTCCATGGCTCGAAGCAACTCCATCTCTGAAACTGCTTCGCCTCTGCACTTCACCGTCTCATCCCCCAGGCTCGGACCCTCACTCTCAGAACGCCACCTATTGAGCAATTAACTCACAAGGCATTGCTCCCCTGTAGCATATTTTTTAATATGGGAATATTCATTCAATGCTATTTAATCAGGGAACAATGAGGGTATTTTTTTTTGGCATTTCGGTGTGCTGTGGTAATGCACTGATACCTAGCTAGGTATAGCATAAATTCCATCCCAATAATATCTTCCCATTAACATATTGGGATTTGAACCCGGGTCCATTGGATTACCAGTCCAGTGCTTGTGTGTACGTTTGTGCGAGCATTTGCGAGCGTTTACGTGCGTGTGTACATGTGCTTGTATTTTATGTCAGATTATTGTTCGTGGGAGAAGTGTGTGTATTAGTCCGTATGTTATAAGTGACCTGCCCAATCCAACTCACTGCTTAGAGTGCCTATGGCTGTATGTCACTGCTGTGATTTTAGGGTCTGGCGTATAAAGGTCACACTTTATGGGGTAAATAAGCAGTGCCTGAATTTTACTTTGCTTTCCACCCCTGCACTCATTTGTCTGCCTGTGAGTAGGCCTCTCTGTCTCTATCTCCCCCTTTATCTCTCGCTATACTTAAGAGTGTGTGTGTGTGTGCGTGTGTGTGTGTGTTTGCGGACTGTGCTCTATGCCGTGGTGCTGTTTTATAAACCTTAATTTGACACCGTGCTATTTTTGCCAACTTTACACTATCTCTATTTAAGCATTTAGAATTTAACCAACAAAGCTAAGTTTCATTAGATGCAAGTATCGCCCCCCAAATGTTTTTGGTGGCGCTATCACGGGCCGGCCGGTCCAGGATTCAAGCTCGGATCCTCAAGCTTACCTGGCGAACACTCTCACCACTAGACCAAGAGAAGTCTCCGCTTGTTCTGGCAGCTCAAGGGATGTTTTGTATCAAGTTTTCGATAAAGTACTTTCCACAACTGCTGGCATTACATAACTTTATCGTCCAGGTAGCGAAGACTCCGAACAATCCACAAGCAAGCGAGGCACAAGTTTGTGCGTGTCAACTAAAAGGAGACGATGTTTGACATCCAATACTCTTGTCACTTAGTGGATCAACCACGGTGAAGAGGCAGTGCGGCTCTCACCCGATCCGCAACCATAGCCCCCCAACGAACCGGGGTCACTGGGTCAACATCATCCCTGAGAATATCTGAGAGGTCTAGCCTTAGCAACTGTTGTAGCCAACCACTTAACCCCCTGGTGATGGGCTGGTCTATCAGAGTGAGACCTGAGCGATCTCTGCCATACCCATAGCTTACTCTGACTGTTCCTTTTACTTATATATTTTCTAGATCTCGAGTGACGGCATCTCTTCCGTGGATTGACCTCCCAATCTACCAAGATTGGAAGCTAAAGCGTCACATTATTCCTTTGCCCCTCAACTTTCTCTTCATAATTGCTGAGGGGCACAGGGCCCTGGGTGGGGCTTTGGTTTCCCGGGCGTTTACGCACCCTCTCAGCCCCCCGCCATGGAGTGGCTTCGGTCACCCAGGCTTTATTGTGGTCGGCAGAGAGGGTTCTGTGGGGTCGCTCGTTTATGGCCTTGGCCTTACTCGGGGCCTTGGGGCTGTTCGGCCAGGCAGCTTGGGGAACAACAACAACAACAACAACCACTTAACCCAGGAAATGTTACACACCCCTAGTACTCACCATTGCCATGTGCTAGACCTAGGCCGATTTGGCGACTTTTCCAAAATGCAACGAAAACCATATCATTGTATAGGATATGCAAGTGCGAATCCAGCCATATATATATGTATATATGAATAGCCAAATTATGCGTGGTTGAAGTGTTACTGTGGTCCGTAGTTGAAAATGTGGCGTGAAACTGGCAACGAGTTGCTGTGCGTGTGGGAGTATTGCTCATATGGAGGAAGGAAAAGGGAGGAGCAGGTTGGAGGCGAGATGGGGGGCAGTAAGTGTGACTGGATTTTCACCCATATAGCCCTGACAGTCACAAGTGTTGTTTTTGTTATTGAAGAGTTTTGATACTTGTTTGATATCTCATCTTCAGAGAGGAGCGTTGCAGCCCCAAAATCAAGGTATGTTAGAGTTAAAATGTCTGGACACATGGAGCTTGAAGCAGTTTAAGTCATAGGATGAGGGAAAGACTGATTGAGGGAGAGTTCCAAAGTTTGCTTTTTGACTAGAAGTAAGACCGGGAAAATGTCTCCAATCTTGGTTTCAAGAGTTGGACTGAATAAGAGTGGGAGTGTGTTGAAGGGCGGGTGACTCCCACTTTCCGTAAGGGTTATCAAGGGCTATCAAGAACATTGACTATTGTTATAGCGGTAGAAGAGCGAGAGAGGTGCAACATTGCGGCATGTAGAGAGAGATTGTAGGGACTTAGTGAGAGGAGGTGAGTTGATGAATCAAAATGCTTTTGACTCTACCCTTCCGAGAAGTGCGGTATGGGTTGAACCTCTTCACATATGCAAGCAATACTTGATACATGGGTGCACTGTGCCCCTACAGAGAGCAAAAAACTGTGCGGGGGTGACGAATCCACGGAGACGGTTGATCGTACCTAACTTCTGTGAAGCTGTTTTAGCAAGAGTGGTAATATGATCTTTCCAAGAAAGACCAAGAGCAAAAGAAACACTAAGAATACTGAAAGAAGATGAAGGGTTGATTTGTGTATTGCTGAAGTGTAAGGGAAGTGTGGAAATTCTTAACGGGTAGATAAGGAAATTAGAATTTGGAAACATTGAAAGTAACAAGATCTCTGCCCCAATCAGAAATGGTTGATAGATCATACAATAGCTATGTCATGTTGATGTTGATTGATATTTTTATTGCCAAAAGGTACATACACAATAAGAATTATGGTATATATAGTAATTAATATGGCAAGTGGAGCTAGCTAAGAAGTACTTCATCTTAGCTAGCTATATAGGTATAATAAGATATATGAAGCTAAACTGCACATAGCTGCTTAACAATTATTAGATGTAATCTTTATTTTATTAATTTCAATAAACAATATTCAAGCTATAATAATTTGAAGTGGTTCTTACTAAATTATACAATTGATATGCGACCTACTCAAATATATATATTAAAGATAAGGTAAGTATACATATAAACAAAACTTTTGCTTTCAGTCCAAAATTTCATGATATTTGTTTGTTTGTCTAAAATGCTTCTTTCAACATAGGAGAATAGCATAGGAGGGCATAAACAAACATATGCCATCCCCCCCCCCCCCCCTCCAGACACAGACAACCAAAATGTCATGATTTTTTGGGGGAGGGTCGAAAATGCCTGTTACGTCCTGGGATATATAAACACTGGGCTCTTTCTATTGGACTAGGTATGCGGCAACAAGCAACAACGGAAAACTCTAGATCCAACCCTTATCTATAAACCCAGGCAACAAACCACCCTAAACCGTCAAGAGTCCTGCCTGGACAACGAGGTATCCTATGACTCGGTTACAGGGTGCACGCACTATAGACTGCTGATAGTCAAGCAGGCTATATAAAAGATCACACAATTAAGTTGACTTAAAGCTTCAAGGAAAAGATAGATAACGGAATTAAATTGCAGAAACAATTTAATAACAAACTAGAAGAAAGTGCATTTAACGTTACGTTAATTAATACAGCTAAACACCCCTGCGTGAAAGAAGGTGAAAGCAAACAGCCCTCAAAACATCGTACAGGTAGACAAGATGCGGGTCTCTAAACTGCATGCGGCTACTGTAGGATCTGATGCTTAGCAAAGAAAGTACGTTACGGATTTAGAGAACTCTTAACTCATAAGCAGGAATAAATACTAGTGATAGGACATACTGTGTATAATGGCATAGGTATAATTAAATAAAGGCAGCAACTCGCAACATAACCACATACAGGTGTGCTTCTCACTCTTAGTCAGGCAAGCCTGCTCGGACAGAGTCTCTAAGCCACACCCTGACTCACAATACTCACAAAAACGATAAACTGTGGCACAATAACAAGCATACAGAGATAATAAACCCTAGCTGTTAATCTGCCAGGTGGCAGAGGTCTAGCTGGAAGGATATAGGCTTCGGATACCCGGGCTGAGCCACCTGCTCTAGCCTAGGGACGTTCCCAGGTCTGTGCGCCAAATTACTCTAATTGAAAGGGTGCTCTCTTGAGAGACTCAGATCGCAAGTATCTGACTCTCTCCTGGCGACCCTAAAGCAAAAGCAAGACGTGCTAGCACAGTGCTGAGTGGACTAGGCAATGGCCCTCACACAACACAACGCTAGACACACAGGGACACAGACAAGAAAATGCCCCCGACTCCCACGGGTATCCTAGTAAAGTCGTGCGGGTCCATGGGACTCGCACCAGCAGACTTTACTTAAAGGATCGCAAAAAAGCCCCCCCTCCGGTCTAGCCCCTGCTAACCTGACACAAGAACACACTAGCAAGCATTAAACCACCAAATATGAGACAACAAAAAAGCTTCCTAGGTCTCATTAACAATTACCTCCCTGCATAAGGCCCAATGGTCAGTATGGAAGTGAAGAAGTCCTTGCATGACAGTGTGGTAATCCCGACACTGACTTACGGAAGTGAAGCATGGACGTTGGTTGAGAGACTCAGACCAAGAGTGAGAGCAGTGGAAATGAATTACTTAAGGAGTGCATGCGGAGTTACATGGAGGGATAGACAGACTAATGAGGAAGTAAGAAGGAGGTGTGGTGTGGAGGTAGATGTGCTGGAAAGTGTGAAAAGGAACAACTTGAGATGGTTCGGCCATATGGAACGTATGGAAAGCAAGAGAATGACTAAGAGGGTGTACGAGAGCGAGGTGGAGGGACAGAGGGGGAGAGGTAGACCGAATATGAGGTGGAAGGATGGAGTGAGGAACTACATGAACGAAGGCGGTGCTGGTTGGGGGGAGGGGCGTCGACTGACTAGGGACAGAGGTGCATGGGGGCGGTTCGTTCGTGGCCACCCCTTCGGGGATCACGGCGTCAGGCAATAGATAGATAGATAGAGATAAGGCCCAAAATCCTATCTAGTTATCTGAGAGCTCGTCGTTAATACAATAATAGATATAAGGTCTATCAAGGGGATGGGATAATTAAATAGATTGGTGAAGTAGTGGAAAGAAGGTATACAAAGTAAGAGAGAACGTTTCTAAGTGAGGTTGAGAGGGATAGATATCAAGGGGGTCCGAAGGGTACGACAATGAGGTGAGCTCTGAGTCTTGAATCTGTCTGGACCCCCCCCTAGGCATGCAGAATACATCCCAGGCTTGGCAACACTCAACACAGTTGCCTGGTCAAAATCCTCTACCCCGTGCGTGAGTCGAAACTAAGCCTAACGTTGCAATCAAATGCATGTGGCAGCGGTTCAGGCTCGTCCCAAGCTGGTCTCTCCGCGCGAAGCAACGTCCCAAGCCGGTCTCTCTCTCCCGCTCTCACTAGACTTACATCTTATATATTATAATGAAACAATCAACTATCGAGAAAAAAATATACTAAGATGCGTTGGTTAAGAATAAGGGCAGCTTCAAGCTGTGAAACAACATAAGAATATCACAGACATTAGTTACATTGTCGTAGGATATATACTAAGGGAAAGCCTGCCGGCCGGCTACCACCAGCCGGTTTCTAAATGGCTGGGCAGCCGACGCGCGCACATGGTTACTATGCAGAAGCGTCACACCTCCCCCAAGATATAAGACCCTTGACTAAGTTCTTCATATCTAACAGAAAGCTTCTCATAGTACCACACACTGTTGCGACACAAGGCACTATATATAAAAAATAAAATAAAGACTGTTGCGCTCCACCGAGCAAGTTCAACTAACTCAGCGACAATAAGCTAAAACATTCAACTTAGATACTGCTACAACATCTTATACAAAATTCTACACGTTATAAAAAATAAAGAGTTTTTATAAGGTTTTTGCTTTTTTTTAATTTTTTTTTTCGGCTGAACTACAGTGACAGCCTATTTTCCTCCACACTCAACCCTCAATCCTGTGGCAGTCTAACCAACATCATCCACCCTTGATAGACAATCCGCTATCACGTTATCAGAACCGGCAATATGGCGTATGTCCAGATTATACTCCTGAAGCATGAGTGACCACCTGGTCAGCCTCATATTCCGGTTATGAAACTGATTCAAGAATTTCAGAGGGTGATGATTGGTATAAACCACTACGACTGGTCCGAAAGCAGGAACATATACATCGAAGTGCCTGAGCGCCAGCACTATCGCCAGGAGTTCTTTTTCAATTACAGAGTAATTTTTTTACTGTTAAAACTCACTGGATGTTCGATACCTTCATCATCTGTCTGTAACAAGACAGCCCCAGCCCCTACGCCACTGGCATCAGTCGCCAGCTGAAAAGGTCTGCTGAAGTCCGGGTATGGGATGGGTACATAACAGGTGTTTTACCAAGGAAAACGCCTCTGCACACTCAGGAAACCACCGGAACTTCTTGTGCTTAGATAATAAGTCAGTTAAAGGTGCAAGTACAGTCGAATAGCCTTTGATGAAGCGACGATAATAGCCTATCATACCTAGAAACCGCATGATTTGTTTCTTAGTCGTAGGCTGGGGAAACTGATCGATGGCTTTGATCTTTGTCTGTGGAGGGCACATCTGACCCATCCCCACCTCGAACACCAGGTACAAAACTGTGGCTTTGACAAAATCGCACTTACCCAGGTTTACCACCAAACCTGCTTCATTCAGTTTATTAAAAAGCTGTCCGATGTGAGCACAGTGACTGTTAAAATAATCGTCGTATATTATGACATCATCTAGGTACACCGTACAGTTGGGAATGTCGGCTACAATGTCGTTCATTAATTTCTGAAACGTTGCAGGGGCATTTTTCAGCCCGTATGGCATAACATGGCAATGATATGTGGCACCATCCACCACAAACCCACACACCTCTCGCGCTCTCTCAGACAAGGGCACTTGCCAATATCCCTTAACAAGGTCTATCTTAGTGAGGAACTTGGCTTTTCCTATCTTATCCACACTGTCGTCCACGCGAGGGAGAGGGTAGGCATTTGTGGGGGTTAAAACATTCAACCTGCGGAAATCTATACAAAACCGCACCTTGCCATCTGGTTTGGGCTGCAGTGTGACTGGGGAAGTCCACCTTACTGCACCCTCAGAAATCAGCCCACGTTTCAGCATATAATCCAGCTCTTCCCTAAGTGCTGGTAATTTAATAGGGGGAACATGGTATGGCACTGATTTAAAGGGCGGGTGGTCCCCAACATCGACATCGTGCACCGCTTGAGTAGTGAGGCCAGGATGCTCCGCGAAAACAGCTGGGTTTGAATCAAACAAGTGCTGCACAGCTACACGTTGTTGCTCAGGCAGGTGCAATATCAACTCATGAGCCACTTGTCTAGAATTCCCCGCCCACTGATCCGCGGAAACATGACAATCCCAATTATCCTCCCCCTCAGCTTGACTGTCCCTTCCTCCTTCTCCACCACGATCGCTGCAGATCAACACCGGGACAGTGAGAGGCTCGGAGGGAAGCCTCACATACTCTTTCATCAGATTTACATGGCAAAGTTGGTTCTTTTTCTTACGATCAGGAGTAGCTACTAAATAGTCTAGATCAGAAACCTTCCTTACAACCCGATACGGACCAGAATACTTGGCAGACAAGGGGTGTCCCACCAGAGGCAGTAGTATCAGTACCTCCTGATCTACTTCAAACTCCCTCAGCTTCACCTTCTGGTCGTATCTGTCCTTCATCTGAGCTTGTGAACTCTTAAGGTTCCGACCTGCTACCTCCAGGCTCTTTAGCATTCTCTCACGGCTTTCAACAACATACTTTAGAAGCGAGGATGGCTTTGTGACTCCCTCCCAGATCTCCTTGACTATGTGGAGGGGCCCCCTGACCCTGTGTCCAAAAACCAACTCGTTCGGGCTAAGTCCCAAGCTCTCCCCAGGTACTTCTCTCGCAGCAAATAAAACGTTTGGGAGACCTAGATCCCAGTCCTTCCCATTTTCCATGCAATAACACCGCAACATACTCTTGCGAATCGAGTGCCACCTTTCCAATACTCCCTGACTCTCGGGATGGTAGGCAGATGACACCACAGACACTATCCCATGTTGCTGCATGGTCTGCTTAAACAGAGCAGAAGTAAAATTGGATCCCTGATCAGACTGGATCTCCTGAGGGTAGCCATAACGAGAGAAATAGACAAGTAGGTTTTTGACAACAGTCTTAGCCATCCCGTTGCGCATGGGGTAAGCATCTGGATACCGTGTTGCTACATCCATTACAGTTAGTAAACATTTATTGCCGGCACTAGTGGGGGGCAATGGGCCAACCATATCGATAACTACTTTGCTGAAGGGCGGCCCAATGACAGGGATGGGTTGTAACGGGGCTCTCGGGATGACCTGATTGGGTTTCCCAACAACTTGACAAGTGTGACACTGTGACACCCATGACACGACACTCGCCTTTAACCCAGGCCACCAGAAAAGTTTGCTCAGAGCTGCCTCCGTCTTACGTGCCCCCAGGTGCCCTGCCAAAGGCACATCATGAGCTAATCTCAATAAGCTCTCACGGCACACCCTCGGTACTACTAACTGGTCCACTAATCCTGACCCGCCATCCCACTTTTTCTTGGGATCCTATACAAGTCTCCGATACAAGATCCCCTCGGACAAGAAAAATCACCAGGCTGCGCATCCCCATCACTCTCCAGTTCGACAGCACCATTACCACATGCCCTGACTTCAGGATCTTCCAGCTGCAAGGAACATATATCAGCAGGTGCGAGATTATCCAGGTTCATCTTAAATAATTTATTTCCACCTCCAATGTCCCGCTGAGCCATCCTTTCCTCACGCTGCGCATAACGATGCTGTCGCAGAGTGTCTTCCTGCCCTGCACCTGCACTAGCGGTGACAGGCCCCGGGGCCTCTCCAGACTCTAACATAGGTGCCAATAATGAGTCACCAAGAAACACTGCCGGCTCAAAACTCTCCAATTGACCAACACTTCCCGTTTTCTTGTGACCTTTCCTCCGTGGTTTGATAGACTGAGGTGGTGGCTGCAAGGCTCCGGATGTCTGAGAACGCGTCACAACACACGCCATGGTTTGTACGCTACACTTCTCAACCCACTCATGTTCCTCCCTACTAACGTCGGCCGCCTTCTCGGCAACGACCAAGGGTGAAACCTTAGAAGCAGGCACCGCAAAGTCTTTGCCGAGGAGGAGGTCGACGCCCCCAACAGGCAAGTTCTCTACAATTCCTACATCAGCTCCTTCGCCACACCACCCACCTCCAGCTCCATCCGCACCAGCGGGTAGGACTTCGTAGCATTGATCCCCTGAACTACCACCACCCGAGCAGCGTTAATCGGTCTACCAGTAAAGTTCTTTAACAAGGTCTGAGAAGCCCCCGTATCACGCAATAGCTTAACTCCTCGCCTTTCGCCAGCCCACCTCACAAAACCATGCCCTCTATGACCCCCAAAGACGTCGCGGACAGGGTTCGAGCCTTCCGGACTCTTGAACACAGGCTGTGTCCCACCCTCTGACGAACTACCCTTGGCAAACTCAGAAGATATAGGCGACACCCCTATGCTGCGGGCCAATGACACAACCTTGTTTGGTGGCTTGTTCGGACAAGCATTTGCAAAGTGACCCTCCTTGTGACATGCGAAGCACTCTTTACTCTTTGGTTTCCCTTGGGAGTGGGAGGTACCATTAGACTTCTTATACGGGACGGTATTTGGTTTATGTTCAGTTTTATTGTCAGTGCTCGATGGTTTTGTGTATTTATGTGTATCAAAATTCTTGGGAGGGGGAGGGGTACGATCCTTTGCACCCGACTCACTCCTAGCTGCTGCTCCGCACCCTCGAATTAATGACAGTCGGCGGTCAGCCATTTCTGCTGCCTCCTGGAGAGTTCTAGGATTTTTTTCCTTTATATTTAATGTTAAGTCCCCGCCTGTGCACTTAAAGAACTGCTCCAAGAGAACCAGCTCACTCAACTCCTCAAAAGTAGCTGCCCTCTCAGAACGCAGCCAATGTCGTAGTGCATCAGACAAGTCCCGGGCGTGTTCTAGGAAGGTACTAGCCTTGCCCTTAGTAACACCCCGAAACTTCAAGCGGTAAGTTTCTGGTTGTAACTCATAGGCCCGTAGCACAGCCTTCTTTAGCTCTTCATAAACTACACAGGACTCTAAAGGTAGTGCATCATACGCTTTTAGCCCCTTTCCTAGGAGTCTTGATGAAACTAATGCTGCCCACTTTTCCTGAGGCCACTGGTGTTCCTGACACTTCTTCTCAAATCGCATAAAAAACTCAGCCACACATAATTCATCGAACACAGGAACTAGTTTAAGCAGGTGCGACAATGATTGGTCCCGATGTCTGTTACCTCCCCCAATATTTCGCCCTGTTACCTCCACTCGAGATCTCTTCAGCTCCCTGTCAGCCCGATACCTAGTAGACTCTGCCTGCAGTTCAGCCTTTCGTATAGCTGTTCTCTCTGCAGCCTCAGCCTGAGCTCTAGCAACCTCAGCCTGCACACTAACCTGTCTTTCGGCGGCCTCAACCTTGGCCATCTCAAGCCGAAACAACAAATCTGGAGTCAACCCTTAAGGAGGGGAAGGTGCATTTAATGGAGAGGGTCCCTGTGATTGAATTCCACGCTGCCATTGACCATCAACTTGGGGGTATGTACTAAATTCAGGCACCCTGACGTTTGATATGGGGGTAGAGTGGAGGGGGGACTGGGGACCGGGGCCTCCAGTCGCCTCTCCACCCAGGTCTCTCCCTTCTAAACCCAATATCAAAGTCCTCAGCTAATCTTTCCTCATGCCACTTAAACCCTGGTGACCCTGAAGACCTGCCACACACTTTAAGCCATACTTATTCAGCTTCACCACCCTGGCAGCGGTAAGGGGTACCTCTAAAAATCTTCTAGCACCCTCCTCGCTATCGACTAGCCACTCCACAGGTCTTTCTCCCTCCGAGCCCGTATCGTGACCTGGCCCATCACTGTGTTCTGATGTATTAGACATGTTTGTGTACTGCAGTAATTATCACAGTTATAGAATGTGCCTTATCTCCTATGCAAGTATGTATATACTAATGTTATTTAAAGTCTTTAATGTGTTATATTGGTTGCTCCAAAAAAAAACTCTATGTCCACTGTATTCCTCTAATCATAAGGAATCTCAAAACAAATGACCACTATATTCCTCTGTTCAGTAAATCCTATGCAAGGTCGCCATTTGTTACGTCCTGGGATATATAAACACTGGGCTCTTTCTATTGGACTAGGTATGCGGCAACAAGCAACAACGGAAAACGCTAGATCCAACCCTTATCTATAAACCCAGGCAACAAACCACCCTAAACCGTCAAGAGTCCTGCCTGGACAACGAGGTATCCTATGACTCGGTTACAGGGTGCACGCACTATAGACTGCTGATAGTCAAGCAGGATATATAAAAGATCACACAATTAAGTTGACTTAAAGCTTCAAGGAAAAGATAGATAACGGAATTAAATTGCAGAAACAATTTAATAACAAACTAGAAGAAAGTACATTTAACGTTACATTAATTAATACAACTAAACACCCCTGCGTGAAAGAAGGTGAAAGCAAACAAACCTCAAAACATCGTACAGGTAGACAAGATGCAGGTTTCTAAACTGCATGCGGCTACTGTAGGATCTGATGCCTAGCAAAGAAAGTACGTTACGGATTTAGAGAACTCTTAACTCATAAGCAGGAATAAATACTAGTGATAGGACATACAGTGTATAATGGCATAGGTATAATTAAATAAAGACAGCAACTCGCAACATAACCACATACAGGTGTGCTTCTCACTCTTAGTCAGGCAAGCCTGCTCGGACAGAGTCTCTAAGCCACACCCTGACTCACAATGCTCACAAAAACGGTAAACTGTGGCACAATAACAAGCATACAGAGATAATAAACCCCTAGCTGTTAATCTGCCAGGTGGCAGAGGTCTAGCTGGAAGGATATAGGCTTCGGATACCCGGGCTGAGCCACCTGCTCTAGCCTAGGGACGTTCCCAGGTCTGTGCGCCAAATTACTCTAATTGAAAGGGTGCTCTCTTGAGAGACTCAGATCGCAAGTATCTGACTCTCTCCTGGCGACCCTAAAACAAAAACAAGACGTGCTAGCCCAGTGCTGAGTGGACTAGGCAATGGCCCTCACACAACACAATGCTAGACACACAGGGACACAGACAAGAAAATGCCCCCAGACTCCCTTGGGTATCCTAGTAAAGTCGTGCGGGTCCACGGGACTCGCACCAGCAGACTTTACTTAAAGGATCACAAAAAGCTCCCCTCCGGTCTAGCCCCTGCTAACCTGACACAAGAACACACTAGCAAGCATGAAACCACCAAATATGAGACAACAAAAAAGCTTCCTAGGTCTCATTAACAATTACCTCCCTGCATAAGGCCCAAAATCCTATCTAGTTATCTGAGAGCTCGTCGTTAATACAATAATAGATATAAGGTCTATGAAGGGTATGGGATAATTAAATAGATTGGTGAAGTAGTGGAAAGAAGTAATACAAAGTAAGAGAGAACGTTACTAAGTGGGGTTGAGAGGGATAGATATCAAGGGGGTCCGAAGGGTACGACAATGAGGTGGGCTCTGAGTCTTGAATCTGTCTGGACCCCCCCCTAGGCATGCAGAATACATCCCAGGCTTGGCAACACTCAACACAGTTCCCTGGTCAAAATCCTCTACCCCGTGCGTGAGTCGAAACTAAGCCTAACGTTGCAATCAAATGCATGTGGCAGCGCTTCAGGCTCGTCCCAAGCTGGTCTCTCCGCGCGAAGCAACGTCCCAAGCCGGTCTCTCTCTCCCGCTCGTCTCTTTCCGCTCTCACTAGACGTACATCTTATATATTATAATGAAACAATTAACTATCGAGAATAAAATATACTAAGATGCGTTGGTTAAGAATAAGGGCAGCTTCAAGCTGTGAAAGAACATAAGAATATCACGGACATTAGTTAGATTGTCGTAGGATATATACTAAGGGAAAGCCTGCCGGCCGGCTACCACCAGCCGGTTTCTAAACGGCTGGGCAGCCGACGCGCGCGCATGCCTGCACGTGCTTACTATGCAGAAGCGTCACATGCCTCTTTCAACAATGGAGAATAACATAAGAGGGCATAAACACCTGTATGACATCACTATGACATATATACCCCCCCAAAACAAAATAAACCCACTGACATACACCAAATATACGTATTATAAGAGGTTACATATAGAAAAATCCTAGTTTACCCTAAATTACTGACTAGTTTATGTTTTCTTCTAATACCCAAATCATAAAACTAATTTTTTATGAGTAACTTAGCCATTTTTTCATGTCACACCACCAAATAATTGAGATGTTATATTTAATTTACTTTCGTTTGCGATTTCCCACAATCATATATTGGCAACTTCCAAGTGTAACTACTCCATTGTATTGTATTGGAGCTGCTTGTAAACGCTCATGTTAACACATATTGGTTGTGCCTTCATTGTGAAATTTTGTTTTTTTCGATAAAGTGAAAAACTTGAGTATCAGGGGTAATCTTATTAAACAAAATATTGATTTTCGCGACGTCGCGCACGACGTACATTTTATGACCTAGATATCTCATGATGTATTGGAAATTTTAAGAAAAACTAAATTACACGCTCTTCTCTTCGTATGGTATTCGAGTATTTACAAGTAACAGCAGGTGTCTCTAGGACAAATAATAAGACCGCAAGAAGTTGTGACATCATGGCGTTGTGACGTCATGATGTCATGACGTACCACATGCTCAAGACTCATGCTCATTGATAATTTAATTATACCCTAAAAGTATCGAGATGAAAGATACAATATGTGTTTTTTATTAATTTGTTTGTGTCAGAGGGTGTGTAGTCCCCTTAAGTACTAATATTGATTAAGGAAGCTTTGTTTGATTTTAGTTTTAAATGCAAATAAAGATTCGGAGTGTTTAACAGATTCGTTCAATGTGGTCCACAATTTCGAGCCCCTGTAATGTAGGTATGTCCATGTGTTGTTCTATAGTAAGCTAGTCGTAATGACTCCTCGTGTGTTAAAATTATGTGTCATTAAGTCAAAATTGCCATCAATGATTAATTGTTGATTTAGATCTTTATATACAAAACAGACTGCTTGTGAGAAAAGAATGTAATTTAATTTCAATAAACCAAGATCTTTATATATAGGTCCAGTGTGGGCATTATATGATTGATAGGTAATAATTCGTAATATATTTTTCTGAGCTAGAAATATAGCGTCTAAATAAGTGTTATTAGCTTCTCCCCAGATAGTCACGTGAGTTTTTGAGTTATCGGAAGCTGGGTCATTCTGAAAAACTAGTTGAAGAGTGTAAGAAAGAGTCATCAGTCATCAGTCATATATGAATGGATAGGACTGAGAGTACAGTTGAGAAGATCATTAATGAATATTAGAAAGAGAACTGGAAACAGGACACAACCCTAAGGAACACCAGAGTTGATAAGTTAAGGAAGTGAGCGATGGCAGTCCACAACTGCAGCTATGGAGCAACCCTAGAGGAAATTAGAGACATAAGCACAGATGGAGGGATAGAAATCGTAGGAGAGGAGTTTGGAAATTAGAGATTTGTGCTAGACTCTATCGAAAGCTTTCGATATGTCTAGCGCAATAGAAAATGTCTCAGCAAAGTCCCGAAAGGAGAATGACCAAGAGTTAGTAAAATAAGAAAGAAGATCACCAGTAGAGCGGCCCTTAACCTAACAAGTGCGCATGGGGGTAATTGGAAACGTCCCCCTGTGCTGACGTATTAGAGGTGTTTCCGTCACTAAAATATTCATTGTGCCATTAACCCTCTCCGACATATGACGCGATTTTGAGCCTATTGGGGATATTTTAAAGCCTTTGTTACCATCAGGGGTATTTAGAAACCTTTAGTTTAGTTACTTCAACCTCTGCCGTTGTCTTTGAGTTAGCTGTGGGCTGAAAACTAAGTTTGGAGAGGTAATTATAAGAGTGAGAGAACTCTATTTCTTATTGCTAATCTGGCAACCTCTGCGTCATAAATGCATGAAAGGGTTAATAGCATTAATACTTATCCATATGCGCCTATTATGGGTTGATTATAAAGGTATTAACCTGAAACAACAATAAAACGAGTGAAAACAGCGTTTGGATGGTCAAAATCGGAGATATAGCCCGCGAGTTGTATAATGTATGGGTGAGGCAAGCTGCTTTCCCGCCAATTTCCCCCAAGGCCACTGAGACACAATCGATCGATACTCTCTCTCTCTCTCTTGCATTCGCTTGCTATCAGTGATGACCACACCCTCCAACCGGATTTCTAATGTTAGCACGAAAATATACCTCAGAATAAGGGAATAACAGGGAAAATAGGTGATAACTGAAGGAGAGGAGGAAAGTGGGGAAGGAGGGGAGGTAGAGGACTGAGATTTTGCATGGCCCAGGGGCCAAAAAAACAAAAAATAAAAAAATAAAAAAATAAATCGATGTCAAAAGTTGATTTTCTTTTTCACTCACTCTTAAGAGTCTCCCCGCAGTCCGCCGGGGGAACTCTTAAGAGTCTCCCCGCAGTTCCCGGGTTAACGAAACCATACTGGCAATCTGAAAGTAGATTATGGGAAGACAAATGCATAAGAAATATTGAATTCTTAATAGTTTTACAACTTTAGAGATGCAAGAAATAAGAGCAATTGGACAATAGTTGGAGGGTTGAATGAAAGCAAACTTCTAGCAAGAAGGGAAGATGTTAGAGGGAAGACAGAGACGAAGGAGTTTGCCTAGGCAGGGAGTCAGCGCGGAAGAACAGTTTTTGAGTACAACAGGAGAAATACCATCCGGTCTCTGAGGGGGATGGAGAGGGAGGAATAGCACCAGATTCTTCCAAGGTGGAGTTTTTAGCGAATGATTGAGCAAAGAGTTCAACGTTGTCAGAAGAAAACACGGCTCACGGTGGTGCTGTCAGAGTTGTAAAGAGGCGGAAGTAATGTTGTTCGACTGTTTTTTGGCTAGATGCCAGATAGTTTGGGAAGAGCAGGAAACTTCTGAACATTTGTTTATTGAAGAAAGATTTTTGGCGAGTCCAAGAGCTGATTTGGCTTGATTCCGAGCAGAAGCATAACCAGAGCGAGAATCCCGAGTTTACGTCATATTATGGCCAGTCAAAACATGTATATTGTTACATATCTTTACAGCTGCCGCCAGTTTAGAAACCTCAACATTTGGAACAAACTATTTTTGCCGACTTTAGCCTACGGGTAACACAATGTGAGGTAGTTGTGATGAATAATTAGAAATTATTGTGAGGTGTGCAGGTAGTGTTTATTAATATATTTATATTAATTTCACTACAACACCAAACACCTCCCAAAGAAATAAATGAAGGCAAACATGTGATCCACCGGGATTTGAACCTGGGTTATCACATAGGCCAACAAATGTTATACACTCTAACCATTACACCATCAAGGCAGTTACTATGGCCAGTCAAAAAATAATGTTGATACATATCTTGAAGTATATTTTTAAATACCATTTTACCAGTAGTGACGAACAATATGTTTCTTAAAGGTGGGGGTGCATGGATTGAGGTAAACATGGACAAATAATCGCCAACCTGCACATAATTATCTTGCAAAATGCAATGTCACTGAAATAATTAACAATGGTATAGAGAATTTTGTGAATCGTCTATACCGGGCCAGTGACGTCATAGTGACGTCACAGAAGTATCCTTATCCTAGACTGGATGGTGGACTTTCACTCGTATGACATCACAGGCCCGGTATAGACGTTCCACAAAATCCTTTATACTATTGTTAATAATTATTTCAGTGCCATTGCATTTTGCAAGATAATTATGTACAGCTTGGCGATTATCATTCCATGTTTATCTCAACCCATGCACCCCCACCTTTAAAGGAAATACATATTTCCAATATAAGTCCATCGTCATCATGGTGTTTCATCTCAATTTTCCTGTTAACCCTTTCAGTATTGTGTGAAGTAATTATGTATTTTATGCGGACTATTATTGGTCGATTGTATTCAGCTTAGGAAGGACCTATACTGGAATTGATCTAATTTCTATAAGCCTTCCTAAGCTTCATAATATCGTTGTATCATAGCCTGAATAAAAGGGAACAAGGCGTCATCATCCATGGTAAGGATCAATACCTTGTGACAAAAAATAGCGCGAATATAATATGGTGTGTAGAAATGGCCCTCAGTCTTGAATTGTCTGCACCTGGTTTCTGGTATAACGCTCTGGTTGACTCTCTGAACGGTGATTATAGCCTACTGGTCGAACAGTCTCCGTCTATGTGTTGATATGAGTGTGTGTGTATTGATATCGCTTTCAATAATACAATGATTTCAGTCTACTTCAGTTCTGACATACGTAACTCATGCTTTAACACTATGTCACAGTTTGAAGCTTATGTCAAAGGTATTGCTAAGATGTTTCAAAGGAATTTAGGTTCCTTTACCGAATTCACTCCTTCTTCACTGATATGAGGAGTAATGGATCATAGTGTATATATATTGTAAAAGATACATTCATTCTCAGTTAGATTATTGTTCACTATTGTACAGTGAATATAGAGAGGTGGTAATGTAAAAGAATTAATCGAATTGTAACATTTATATACATCTAGTAAATTTGTGAGGGTTTTTCGAATCCTTCTCCGTAGCACAAGAGCGCCCTTGACAGATCAATCATTCATCCCAGTGGAGAAACTCTGCTTTTCAGAATTATATTTTACCACGAACCACTTTTCTTTGAAATGTGCGTTCTATAAGTAGCTTCCACCCATCCTTCAATCTACAAGGTATTATTACGCTTTCATTTTGCCATGAAATAACCGGTAGGTGATTATATGTAGTTTTCATATTTGTTCTCTTGTTCTATTTTGTTATGTACTTATACCAAACAATTGTTTTTGTTCTGCATAATTGCCTTGTGAAATGCTGCGCATTGGTTAGCGTGGTTTGCTCACAACCAAAATATTAATTTTTGAGCTGGACGAGAAGGATGGGCAGTCTTCTCACACGATGCCTCTATTCACGTAGCAATCTATAAACAACTGAAATAATAGGATATTTGTGTCATCCCTTCTGGGGAGGTAAACTGTGGTAACGTAAATAATATACAGTAGCCCGTCTACCAGTCTGAGTAAATTGTAGTTATGTATGTATGTACTCAGGCACATAGTCTGACCCCCCCCCCCCAAAAAAAAAAAAACACACACACAAAAAAACAAAAATCACACTCATAACATACCCACCAACAATATCAAAGACTAGGACACAGAGATAATCGCGGGAGTAAATTGCAGCTAAGTGTAAGGTCCCTACTTTCACTGTTACTGCACCATCATTATTGCGATCTACTCTTCCTCTTTCTTGTATCCGTTTCTGTGCACCTCTGCGGCAACGTTATCATCACATTTGGTTCTTCATCTCTTGTTGTTTTAGCTAAATAATTAAACAAAAAATAAGAAGGGGAAATACAGCAAAATATATAGCAGAGTTATAATCAAACAAATATATAGCAGAGTTATAATCAAACAAATATATAGCAGAGTTATAATCAAACAAATATATAGCAGAGTTATAATCAAACAAATATATAGCAGAGTTATAATCAAACAAATATATAGCAGAGTTATAATCAAACAAATATATAGCAGAGTTATAATCAAACAAATATATAGCAGAGTTATAATCAAACAAATATATAGCAGAGTTATAATCAAACAAATATATAGCAGAGTTATAATCAAACAAATATATAGCAGAGTTATAATCAAACAAATATATAGCAGAGTTATAATCAAACAAATATATAGCAGAGTTATAATCAAACAAATATATAGCAGAGTTATAATCAAACAAATATATAGCAGAGTTATAATCAAACAAATATATAGCAGAGTTATAATCAAACAAATATATAGCAGAGTTATAATCAAACAAATATATAGCAGAGTTATAATCAACCAAATATATAGCAGAGTTATAATCAAACAAATATATAGCAGAGTTATAATCAAACAAATATATAGCAGAGTTATAATCAACAAATATATAGCAGAGTTATAATCAAACAAATATATAGCAGAGTTATAATCAAACAAATATATAGCAGAGTTATAATCAAACAAATATATAGCAGAGTTATAATCAAACAAATATAGCAGAGTTATAATCAAACAAATATATAGCAGAGTTATAATCAAACAAATATATAGCAGAGTTATAATCAAACAAATATATAGCAGAGTTATAATCAAACAATATATAGCAGAGTTATAATCAAACAATATATAGCAGAGTTATAATCAAACAATATATAGCAGAGTTATAATCAAACAAATATAGCAGAGTTATAATCAAACAAATATATAGCAGAGTTATAATCAAACAATATATAGCAGAGTTATAATCAAACAAATATATAGCAGAGTTTAATCAAACAATATATAGCAGAGTTATAATCAAACAATATATAGCAGAGTTATAATCAAACAAATATATAGCAGAGTTATAATCAAACAAATATATAGCAGAGTTATAATCAAACAAATATATAGCAGAGTTATAATCAAACAAATATATAGCAGAGTTATAATCAAACAAATATATAGCAGAGTTATAATCAAACAAATATATAGCAGAGTTATAATCAAACAAATATATAGCAGAGTTATAATCAAACAAATATATATAGAGTTATAATCAAACAAATATAGCAGAGTTATAATCAAACAAATATATAGCAGAGTTATAATCAACAAACAATATAGCAGAGTTATAATCAAACAATATATAGCAGAGTTATAATCAAACAAATATATAGCAGAGTTATAATCAAACAAATATATAGCAGAGTTATAATCAAACAAATATATAGCAGAGTTATAATCAAACAAATATATAGCAGAGTTATAATCAAACAAATATATAGCAGAGTTATAATCAAACAAATATATAGCAGAGTTATAATCAAACAAATATATAGCAGAGTTATAATCAAACAAATATATAGCAGAGTTATAATCAAACAAATATATAGCAGAGTTATAATCAAACAAATATATAGCAGAGTTATAATCAAACAATATATAGCAGAGAGTTATAATCAAACAAATATATAGCAGAGTTATAATCAAACAAATATATAGCAGAGTTATAATCAAACAAATATATAGCAGAGTTATAATCAAACAAATATATAGCAGAGTTATAATCAAACAAATATATAGCAGAGTTATAATCAAACAAATATATAGCAGAGTTATAATCAAACAATATATAGCAGAGTTATAATCAAACAAATATATAGCAGAGTTATAATCAAACAAATATATAGCAGAGTTATAATCAAACAAATATATAGCAGAGTTATAATCAAACAAATATATAGCAGAGTTATAATCAAACAAATATATAGCAGAGTTATAATCAAACAAATATATAGCAGAGTTATAATCAAACAAATATATAGCAGAGTTATAATCAAACAAATATATAGCAGAGTTATAATCAAACAATATATAGCAGAGTTATAATCAAACAAATATATAGCAGAGTTATAATCAAACAAATATATAGCAGAGTTATAATCAAACAAATATATAGCAGAGTTATAATCAAACAATATATAGCAGAGTTATAATCAAACAAATATATAGCAGAGTTATAATCAAACAAATATATAGCAGAGTTATAATCAAACAAATATATAGCAGAGTTATAATCAAACAAATATATAGCAGAGTTATAATCAAACAAATATATAGCAGAGTTATAATCAAACAAATATAGCAGAGTTATAATCAAACAAATATATAGCAGAGTTATAATCAAACAAATATATAGCAGAGTTATAATCAAACAAATATATAGCAGAGTTATAATCAAACAAATATAGCAGAGTTATAATCAAACAAATATATAGCAACGTTATAATCAAACAAATATATAGCAGAGTTATAATCAAACAAATATATAGCAGAGTTATAATCAAACAAATATATAGCAGAGTTTATAATCAAACAAATATATAGCAGAGTTATAATCAAACAAATATATAGCAGAGTTATAATCAAACAAATATATAGCAGAGTTATAATCAAACAAATATATAGCAGAGTTATAATCAAACAATATAGCAGAGTTATAATCAAACAAATATATAGCAGAGTTATAATCAAACAAATATATAGCAGAGTTATAATCAAACAAATATATAGCAGAGTTATAATCAAACAAATATATAGCAGAGTTATAATCAAACAAATATAGCAGAGTTATAATCAAACAAATATATAGCAGAGTTATAATCAAACAAATATATAGCAGAGTTATAATCAAACAAATATATAGCAGAGTTATAATCAAACAAATATATAGCAGAGTTATAATCAAACAAATATATAGCAGAGTTATAATCAAACAAATATATAGCAGAGTTATAATCAAACAAATATATAGCAGAGTTATAATCAAACAAATATATAGCAGAGTTATAATCAAACAAATATATAGCAGAGTTATAATCAAACAAATATATAGCAGAGTTATAATCAAACAAATATATAGCAGAGTTATAATCAAACAAATATATAGCAGAGTTATAATCAAACAAATATATAGCAGAGTTATAATCAAACAAATATATAGCAGAGTTATAATCAAACAAATATATAGCAGAGTTATAATCAAACAAATATATAGCAGAGTTATAATCAAACAAATATATAGCAGAGTTATAATCAAACAAATATATAGCAGAGTTATAATCAAACAAATATATAGCAGAGTTATAATCAAACAAATATAGCAGAGGTATAAACAAACAAAAATATAGCAGAGGTATAATCAAACAAATATATAGCAGAGTTATATTCAAACAATATATAGCAGAGTTATAATCAAACAAATATATAGCAGAGTTATAATCAAACAAAATATATAGCAGAGTTATAATCAAACAAATATATAGCAGAGTTATAATCAAACAAATATATAGCAGAGTTATAATCAAACAAATATATAGCAGAGTTATAATCAAACAAATATATAGCAGAGTTATAATCAAACAAATATATAGCAGAGTTATAATCAAACAAATATATAGCAGAGTTATAATCAAACACATATATAGCAGAGTTATAATCAAACAAATATATAGCAGAGTTATAATCAAACAAATATATAGCAGAGTTATAATCAAACAAATATATAGCAGAGTTATAATCAAACAAATATATAGCAGAGTTATAATCAAACAAATATATAGCAGAGTTATAATCAAACAAATATATAGCAGAGTTATAATCAAACAAATATATAGCAGAGTTATAATCAAACAAATATAGCAGAGTTATAATCAAACAAATATATAGCAGAGTTATAATCAAACAAATATATAGCAGAGTTATAATCAAACAAATATATAGCAGAGTTATAATCAAACAAATATATAGCAGAGTTATAATCAAACAAATATATAGCAGAGTTATAATCAAACAAATATATAGCAGAGTTATAATCAAACAAATATATAGCAGAGTTATAATCAAACAAATATATAGCAGAGTTATAATCAAACAAATATATAGCAGAGTTATAATCAAACAAATATATAGCAGAGTTATAATCAAACAAATATATAGCAGAGTTATAATCAAACAAATATATAGCAGAGTTATAATCAAACAAATATATAGCAGAGTTATAATCAAACAAATATATAGCAGAGTTATAATCAAACAAATATATAGCAGAGTTATAATCAAACAAATATATAGCAGAGTTATAATCAAACAAATATATAGCAGAGTTATAATCAAACAAATATATAGCAGAGTTATAATCAAACAAATATATAGCAGAGTTATAATCAAACAAATATATAGCAGAGTTATAATCAAAAATATATAGCAGAGTTATAATCAAACAAATATATAGCAGAGTTAATCAAACAAATATATAGCAGAGTTATAATCAAACAAATATATAGCAGAGTTATAATCAAACAAATATATAGCAGAGTTATAATCAAACAAATATATAGCAGAGTTATAATCAAACAAATATATAGCAGAGTTATAATCAAACAAATATATAGCAGAGTTATAATCAAACAAATATATAGCAGAGTTATAATCAAACAAATATATAGCAGAGTTATAATCAAACAAATATATAGCAGAGTTATAATCAAACAAATATATAGCAGAGTTATAATCAAACAAATATATAGCAGAGTTATAATCAAACAAATATATAGCAGAGTTATAATCAAACAAATATATAGCAGAGTTATAATCAAACAATATATAGCAGAGTTATAATCAAACAAATATATAGCAGAGTTATAATCAAACAAATATATAGCAGAGTTATAATCAAACAAATATATAGCAGAGTTATAATCAAACAATATATAGCAGAGTTATAATCAAACAAATATATAGCAGAGTTATAATCAAACAAATATATAGCAGAGTTATAATCAAACAAATATATAGCAGAGTTATAATCAAACAAATATATAGCAGAGTTATAATCAAACAAATATATAGCAGAGTTATAATCAAACAAATATATAGCAGAGTTATAATCAAACAAATATATAGCAGAGTTATAATCAAACAAATATATAGCAGAGTTATAAACAAACAAATATAGCAGAGTTATAATCAAACAAATATATAGCAGAGTTATAATCAAACAATATATAGCAGAGTTATAATCAAACAAATATATAGCAGAGTTATAATCAAACAAATATAGCAGAGATATAATCAAACAAATATATAGAAGAGTTATAATCAAACAAATATATAGCAGAGTTATAATCAAACAAATATAGCAGAGTTATAATCAAACAAATATATAGCAGAGTTATAATCAACAACAATATATAGCAGAGTTATAATCAAACAAATATATAGCAGAGTTATAATCAAACAAATATATAGCAGAGTTATAATCAAACAAATATATAGCAGAGTTATAATCAAACAAATATATAGCAGAGTTATAATCAAACAATATATAGCAGAGTTATAATCAACAAATATATAGCAGAGTTATAATCAAACAAATATATAGCAGAGTTATAATCAAACAATATATAGCAGAGTTATAATCAAACAAATATATAGCAGAGTTATAATCAAACAAATATATAGCAGAGTTATAATCAAACAAATATATAGCAGAGTTATAATCAAACAAATATATAGCAGAGTTATAATCAAACAATATAGCAGAGTTATAATCAAACAAATATATAGCAGAGTTATAATCAAACAAATATATAGCAGAGTTATAATCAAACAAATATATAGCAGAGTTATAATCAAACAAATATATAGCAGAGTTATAATCAAACAAATATATAGCAGAGTTATAATCAAACAAATATATAGCAGAGTTATAATCAAACAAATATATAGCAGAGTTATAATCAAACAAATATATAGCAGAGTTATAATCAAACAATATATAGCAGAGTTATAATCAAAACAAATATATAGCAGAGTTATAATCAAACAAATATATAGCAGAGTTATAATCAAACAAATATATAGCAGAGTTATAATCAAACAAATATATAGCAGAGTTATAATCAAACAAATATATAGCAGAGTTATAATCAAACAAATATATATAGCAGAGTTATAATCAAACAAATATATAGCAGAGTTATAATCAAACAAATATATAGCAGAGTTATAATCAAACAAATATATAGCAGAGTTATAATCAAACAAAATATATAGCAGAGTTATAATCAAACAAATATATAGCAGAGTTATAATCAAACAAATATATAGCAGAGTTATAATCAAACAAATATATAGCAGAGTTATAATCAAACAAATATATAGCAGAGTTATAATCAAACAAATATATAGCAGAGTTATAATCAAACAAATATATAGCAGAGTTATAATCAAACAAATATATAGCAGAGTTATAATCAAACAAATATATAGCAGAGTTATAATCAAACAAATATATAGCAGAGTTATAATCAAACAAATATATAGCAGAGTTATAATCAAACAAATATATAGCAGAGTTATAATCAAACAAATATATAGCAGAGTTATAATCAAACAAATATATAGCAGAGTTATAATCAAACAAATATATAGCAGAGTTATAATCAAACAAATATATAGCAGAGTTATAATCAAACAAATATATAGCAGAGTTATAATCAAACAAATATATAGCAGAGTTATAATCAAACAAATATATAGCAGAGTTATAATCAAACAAATATATAGCAGAGTTATAATCAAACAAATATATAGCAGAGTTATAATCAAACAAATATATAGCAGAGTTATAATCAAACAAATATATAGCAGAGTTATAATCAAACAATATATAGCAGAGTTATAATCAAACAAATATATA